>OZ007577.1:38068977-38243977 GCA_963931925.1 Onchidella celtica
TTTTACTGCAGTGCTAAAATCCATCCAGTTTACGATCGTAGAAGGCCCAACATACTCCCTAAGGCCAGTCGCAGTGAGCAAAGAAAATGGCTTTCATGGGAGGGAAAGAATTTGAAAAGAGGGAGGGGGAAGAACTGGAGAAAAACAAGAGAAAGCACTGCAGGGTCAGGTTCAGGTTCAGCGGCAAAGATCCCAGAAGGAGGATACAGAAGAAAGACCCCTGGAGGAGAAACTTGAAGTTGACGATGACACGAACCCAATACTGAAACCCCGGGCTGAGAGAAACAATAGCGTATACAAGGCATACAACATAGCTCAACTATAGGAGATATATTATGCGCCGTACCGATATCAAAATATTGTCGAGATTCTCGGATTGCAGCGACTATTAAAGATTCATTCTTCCCATTTGAACAAATAAAAAGCATATTATGTAGCTTAACACTCATTCTTTAAATTCACAGTATAGATTTTCGTGACTTTAGCGATCGTACAAGCGTCGAAGCAACTCCGAACAAGCCCAAACCTGGACCTACTTTCCGTCTACCACTTTATTGTTGTGTTTTGGATGTCTGGTAAAAGATGTTAGATTTTCATTTTTATATAATACAGTACCAGTAGGATGAAAAATGTACTCATGCCTTCTATTTTTTTTCTTTTGTTCTTTTTAGATGAACTAAAAACGTATCAATTTTAGTATGGCATTGAAGCTGGGAAAACGTTACTAATGTGAAATTTAAGAGTGAAAGAGATCAAGGCTGGTTTGGGTGCCAGACTAGTGGCTCGCCATCCATAAATGAGGCCCGGGTCTGAGATAGAACAAACAAGAATTAAGGTCACGATATAATAGGAGTTTACGTTATTATCCCGTAACTAAAGATTAAACTTTTGGCGTTACGCTGGTACGTCGCAGAAACGACGAAATACTAAATGAATACCAGTTTTCAACACTGAAAGCTGCGCCACTGTTTTTGTCCGAAGCGTTCTTGCCGCTAGGTGGAGTGCGCCAAACCCATGAAGGCAAAACGTCTCAGTCGTCCCATCTTAGTTCATCTGGTATCTCTTTGATACGATCTAGTACAGTATTTCTCAAGGCGGGGTGTAGCATCATTTCTGGTGGGCGTGGAACTATATCTAGCTATATATATATTTTTGTATAGAAATGATATTGTATACTAGCTTTGTCTGACCATGGTGGGGCGCACTTTTTTGTTGTTGATACTGAAAATTGAAGTAGGGTGTGGGATAAAAAAAAAAAGTTGAGAAACATTGATTTAGTGATATTCTTATATAGACGTTTTACTGATGGTGTGTTTGTTTATGTGCCCTAGCGAGTGTACTGTCAGTGCTTGTTTTTCTTTGATTTCTTTGATATTGTGATACTCACCAATAAATATTGTGGAAGCAGCCCATATTTTGTTATTTCATTACGAGTTTGAAAAAATGACGATGTTCATACATCGTAGACGATTATGACCATGACTTCATCTTTTATTGGTTTGCGGAGTGTCTTCTAAGGTTCCCGATAATCCAATCTGGGCACGGAACTGTCTGCCACATATTATGCACTTCAGGCCGGTGCATGGCTGGGAAGAAGGAGCGCATTGCCCTTTTGCTTTCAGCAGCTGCCTGGGGTTGTTGTTCAGCTGACTTTGTCCCTTTCTTTATCAGGCTATGCCATGTTGGTCTGTCTGTGGCAAGAGTTTCCCAGGTCAGGACGGGAATGTCCATGCTCTTCTACGATCGTCATAAAGCTGTCTTTGAAGCGAAGTTTAGGTCGTCTGACTTGACGAGTTTCTTCCGCCTGTTCTCCATAGAAAACTAGAAAAGTAGAAGGACTTTGAGGGTGCGCCATCTGTAGAATGCTTCCCGCAAACTTTGCTTGTACCTTCTCTAAGAGAGTGTATATAATAATATACTATGCATATTGCCACGTGTGACTACCTCAGTGTCAGGGATTCCTTCCTGCTATTTGAAACAGTACGTAGCATTATTTAACCCCCGCCGTTCACAATCTATTATATATTTCAGTAACTTGCAACCTTTGGCATGACTAACTGACCAAACTATACACTCTGTCACAAATCCCAGACTGGGAGATGTAATAGTTTATGACAGGACGACAATCACGAACAAACAAGTTTAACACTTAACAAAACAATCCATCAGACTCACACATTTATTAAACATAATTATACATATAATAGCGCAATTACATACATTATATTATCGAAATGAACTGCCGTCCAACGGCCTTATTCTCACACACACGCTCCCTCGGATCCACAATCCGGTAGTTACTCCTAAAGGCACTTCGGCCTCAGCCTCTCCCCTCAGGGTCTTAATAGCACATTAATAATTTACTGGCACCGCAGTCTCTCAATATCCCCTCCCTATTGTCATACACCTTAGCACTCCCCTAGCACCTCAGCAGGGCAATAACACATTATTATTTCCATAGCCATCAATATGGCAACAACATAGTATCAGTTCACTAGCCTATCAACATGGCAACAATATAGTATCTCATTCACTCTCATATCTACGTCCCTGTCCGTGGCCTGACTGCCACGACTTTATGTGCCTCTACTGTCCTGTACTGACAGCCTCACTTCTGGCCTATGTGTGGCCTCCGGCCCTATGCTGGCCTATCACTTGTGCTCATCGAGGTGGCTCTTCGGCCCGTCCCCGACACCTACAAGAATAACATTACATTGGTATAATACCCTACCATTTCTATTCACTCCACCTCTCCTTACAATCCATGAAGCGTACACACACTAGTTCACCTTTCACTCACCACACATCTTACGGTAACACACTTCCATCGGAGTACACACTACTCACTCGCGCTACAAGTCCATGAACTCACTTTCATCTATCGCTCATGGCGCACATTGCTATATCCAATATCAAGGACTTCCACATTCCTCACATATACTTATTCACATCATGGTAATAGGCGAATATACTATAATACATCAATCATAATAATCAATCAACGTTCTACATACCAGTCATTACTGGAAAGACTTTTCCACTAGTCTTCTCGACTGCTTCCTTTATGTCCGCCCGATGGGCTCTTATTCACAGGTCCGATCCGTAGGACCTTCTAACTTGCAGTGATAGTTATACAGCGCTTTCGCCTCCTTCAGACCCCCCCCCCCCACTACTCACAACAGCACGCTTAACTTGCTGTCTACTGTGAGTCCTTCTTACTCTACACCCGCTCTGTAGCAATCCCCTTAATTGCACTCACTCCACTCGTGACACACTCTTCAGGCCTTAAATTTGGCAGGAAGGTGGCAATTAAGATAAGGAAGATGATGGCTATAATTAAAAGTTGTTTCCTTCAGGCATATATTTTTTTAAAATAACAATGTTTATTGCTATGTAACATCTGTATATTTGCATGTTTGTTCCGTAATATATAGTACCGTGCATGTCATAAAAAGTAACCGTATCAAGCGTTCAGTTTGGTGCGTAGTGTTCTGGTGCGCATGAGTTCTGAAGGAAGACTGTAGTTTATTACTTTTATTATGTGAGAGAGAGAGAGAGAGAGAGAGAGAGAACGGGAGGGAGGGAGGGGTGGGGGGGGGGGGGAGCACATGATTGTTTATTCCGGGCAATGCCCGGTAGATCATCTAGTATGTAAATGATTCTGACAAAACCAGGCTAAAGGTGAAATTTCTACACCTCTCTAAAAAAAAAAATTCTAAAAATTATTTCTGAGACGATTTCAAGCAAAATATTGTAAATGAATGCAGAAAAATCGCTAATCTTTTATATCATAAGCAAATCTCAATTTCCATTACAAAAAAAAAAAAAAAAAATTACCCCTCAGGAATTTGGTCTTTTACTTCAAGTTCGATTTCGACAGATCTACTCGTGCTTCTTGTAAGCACTAATGTTAAGATTGTCCATGTCACGATTGAGGTAAACAGCTAAGTTTTATTCACCTCAACAAAAAATGTAACATTCATCACCATGCATTGAAATTTGAACGGCATCCTTACCCAATTCTAAACCGACGTCTTGCGATATTGACACTGTCTAGAGCAGTGCGAGATACAGGATACCGAGACAGATCAATTAGTCATTTTCTGTCCGGCGACTTGTGCGCGTATCATCCATGTCAACAATGCAACAATGGAAACTTTAAAGTGGCTGTTACACATTCACGAGAGCTAATCGACTGTCGTAGCACCGTGTCTTGTTTTTCAATCAAAGGGCTCAATACTCCTAGAAGCTCTAATTAAATGGTTTCAGTTATGCGAACGAAATTGTAAAAGTCTGTTGGCTATACTTTCAACTCTTCTTACAAATTTGTGTGGTTATGTTCAGATTTTTTTAGTAACCAATTTTTGGCCCTCAATGATCTCTTCTTCCTTCATCTTTTCATCACAAAACGAACAGAAAGAGCACACAAAACTATTAACTCGTCTCTCCTGCAAGCCATTTCTGAAGCGATTTGTGCAAATAAAACTGATATACACGTGTGTAGTGTGTGTGCGAAGCATGAACGGGCCTTGAGGCGTGGTTGCACAAACGAACTTGATTCGATCAGCTTGATCAAATCCATTAATTTGTAGGTGGGTGGCCAACTCTTGCTAGCATCACCAGTAAAATTGATTACTCTCTTATTAATAGTAGTTTTGAAACTTTATTTGATACTGAAGCAATGTTGTAATGCTAAGATCTTATGAATGCCGGTAACACATGTATCGCTGTGTATGTATGTGTCTGTGTGCGTGTGTGTGTGTTTTGAAAAAATCTTGGGATTTTTTTTGTAAGGGTTCCATGCGATTTTTAAACATCTTCCCCGATGAGTCTGGTCCATGTGCGAGAGTGAACCTGTGCATGTGGCATGCTTCACGTGCTGTCTGGCCTTTCAACCGTATGACGTGTGTTTCGTCGAGTCTTTCTGTGTCCACGCTCCTGTCCTATCATTCTGTTATATTCTATGTATTGTCTTGTTTTTTCCTGGCACAATGTGACCGTTGTCGTGGCGACGTGCTTTCGTCAAACTCGGAACCGTGTCCAGGTTTATAATTATACTGCATAAGTCTAGGTAGTCCATACTGCTCCGCTCAAGGGGCGAAATCCCGTTTTGGCACGATTTTAGGCCAAAATTACAAGGCTACTGCTGCTGTGTGTTTATGTAAAGTGGCATGCGTCCTACATCAAACTAAAGTTCAAGTCTTCCTCTGTCAAAATATACTGTCTTTTGTATTGTTTAATGTGTGTTTTTATTGCTTGAACAAGTCATTGTCTTGCCCTTTTCGCCCTGAGCCGCGAGTACTTTGACCCCCACATAACTAAGGATCGTAGAGCGTCGCGCCGATGTAGCGCACGTGTTTGAAAATATCTCGCTGAGAAAGCCAGACAAATGAGGTTCAATTCAATGTATTTTGCATGGCGTTTTAAGTTGAAATTCCTTTAAAAATCGTTGGTTGCAAAGTTTGTTGACCGAGAAATTGGCGGAAATTAATAGATCAGGATCAAAATTATACGCAAATGAACTTCAGCCTTTGCACTGTAAGGGTATACCAAAGTCAGACATGGGGTATGTTTCGAAGCGAAGCGCCGACTGTTTTTATAGATCCACCTGCTTGATTTTGTCAACTTTGTTCGACACTCAGCAAAAGACAATGAGAAAGAAAGAAGGAAAAGAAAATCAGGGAAAAGGGGCCAAGAGCCTTCGGCTGAAGCCCCCAAGAAAGCAATGATGTAATTTTGTCACGTTCTGGAAAGAATTTTTTTCCTGCACTGATAACTTTCAGACTGATACCATCAAATATCATACCTATTGTGTTGTACTTAAATGTCGGCTATCAGATTAAATAGGCCCCCTTCTTTCCCTTCAAAGAAATCTAAAATTGTGGTAGGCCTGCTATGAGTGTGAACAGAGCTTGTACTCTTTCATTCGTTGTTGTTTTTTTCATGAGAACCTGGGAAGTCCTGAAATCAAATGATTGACACAGAGTGAATTCGCTCGTTTTCTTTCATGATCTCTCATGTGTGTAGGTTTGCTCTGACATTATTCCATCAGCCATGGGCCCAGCAACCAAGCCCGTGTTGAACTGGTTTGTTACATGCAAACAAAAGAGAAGACGACATTGGGTAGGCCTACATATTATCTGTTTAAATAAAAAAAATTTAAAAAACAACATGGTGAATTTTCACCAAGTTTTGGGAGACTAGGAAAAATGTTTTATCTTATTTGAGAATGAAGCCTTCGGCGTTTCAAACTCTACTTGAGAAAGTTGGATCCGGATTGAAAAAAGAATACCCAGCTTTAGAAAACCTTTACCACCAAAGGAACCTCGCCGTGACGTCAGAGCGCGAGACAAAGTGAATGCAATTTTTATTACAGCGCTAAAAACATCTCACTCGTAAAAAAAAAAAAGCCAGGAATCCGAAATCAGACGAACCCATTCTTGACGCGTTCTTATTCATTAGTGTTTTTGTACCTTTTATTTATGAGCGGAAAACAGTACGACTGAAAGCATACTCTGTTCACACTCTGAGGGTTAAATTAAATTTTTTAAATAATTTGAATTTCACTCCAGCTTTCAAACAATCACACCTCTCATCTCTCACATGACAATGAAAACGACATCAGACAAAAAGCTTTAACTTCAGAATGTGCTTTTTATTTAATTAAACATGATAATTGGCAAACACGCGGAAAATAAGTGTGTACAAACTTTAAATCTAAGTGCAGATGAAAAGCAGTAAATTTTGAACTTTTCATATGTTTGTTTTCTAAATCATAGCTTTTATGTACAATTAACACATGAAAAAGTAACATGTTTCACATTTAAGACTCGAGTTTTCATAGCATCAACAGAGATCATTTTGTCACCGTTCCATGAAACTGGTTTTGACTTCTTTTCAAGTGATGTCAGCACAACTGCTCTAGTCATGATTTTTGAAAGTTTTCTGTTCGATTTTCTTTCTGCTTAGGAGTCTATAATTACGATCATTTGATGCAGCTTTGAATGTACTTGATCTATCTTTAAAAAATGTTTGAGTTACTACCATTTTACGAGACGGTGACCATTTGATTTTCTCCAAACAGATTTTACGCTTAGAAACTGAGAACATCTGAACAGCATATTGAATGAATTAATAATTGGATAAGCCAACATTTCTCATTAAGGTTCTTATTTTACTCATGCACTGATTTCATTGTCAACTTTATTAGCTTACAGGATACAAATTAATTTAAATGTGAAGTTTTAACTATGTAGCTTTAATCTTTACTATTTAATCTATGATTTATTAAAAACGAAAAAAGTAACCGATTTGACAGTAACTGTTTCATCCATAGAAGTAGGAAGTACATAGAAGAGTAAGCACGGGGATCCGGTATTCGTCAATGCGGGGGCCGCCATCTTGGTGCCAGTGCAGGGCAAGTGGGTGATCCCACTGCGCCGTGAACCGAGCGAGCAGTCACCTACACTAGCACTAGATCTAGTAGCAGTAGCACAAGGGGAGGGGGAAATGGAAAGGCATGGCAATGAAACCGACTGAACGATAAAATTCATAGGGATCTTAGTTCTTACTATCCTCATGGGATAATTTCATAATTTCTAAACAATGATAACCTGATCCTTCGTTCTAGATCTAGATCGATTGGAAAGCTACCCCCGCCCTAACCGCTTTCTCTCTCTTTCTCAATCTCTCTTGTCTGCACCCAAAAGTAGAATAATTGATAGACTTCGGAGATGAAATAATTCTAAAATATACCCAAATACTGATAATTTACCCAGGATTTAGAATACCCTTTCATTACCTGTATATATCATATGTGCTATAACAACAATGGACGCATGATTTCAGTTTAGGAAAAGGTGGGGTAGGGGCCTACTGAAGTGGATTACAACCACTTTCATAGCCCACACTGTCGATGATAAAAGTGATTATTACGGTGTCTTCGATGGTATTTAAGATCATGACATTAAAAAACAAACAATTACAAGTAATCACCACAAAAGCTGAAATTTTTCATTCTTTAAAAACGATAATTTTGTCTGCTGTAGTAAAAGCACGGACTAAGCTGTAGTGTAAGCACTTGGACTTACTTGAGTCATTAGACTAATCAGCCCACCAAATAGGGTGCCATTAATGCAATAAATAAAAAAAAAAGGAATGTTGAGGATTGTTATCTCAACCATATAGGAAATTTCACACCAAGAAACAGACCAATAGAACAAGTACAACTGAAGATTTACCAAATCAACCCTGTTGACAGAATTGACACACACACACACACACACAAATTAAACAACTTTATCAAGTATCTCTTCACCAAGACAAGACAGCTTTAATGCAAATTCATTATTCACTGACACTATTTTCAACTCTGCGCCTCTTCCCTCATAATCACTCTTGTGCCCCCTGTCTGCATTATAAGAAATTTTGGAAATCAGTCAGAAAATTAATACTCTTTTAAGTCTGCCATTAAATCCCAGTTCCAGTCATACAGAGTTCACCCTTAAGTTTTCTTCCAGAAATTGAAATAGCAAAAATTTCAAATGTTTGTTACTGTTATTGATGTCATTTTTTAGTTTCTGTTAATATTCACATGGTGTCAGGATTAGGATTTGAATTGCCGTGCTAGGTCACGCATTGTTTATTACATGGCATCATTGATTTTAGCCAGTCCAGACGTCCTTGAACTATTCCCGTGGACGGTTTGTTTTTGTAGCGCTTTTCTTAGAGATGGAAAGAAAGTGGGTCAGGATAGAACGAATGGATAAATTAACAGTGACGACGCAGTTTGCAACCCCGTAGTTTGGGTGTACTTTAACAGGGAAAGACGGGGCGAATAAGGGGTGAATAAATTCGTACATAAAACGTTTAGGGTGTAGAGACTTTGCGAAGGGTTTTGATAGACTTTAGTAACTTTGTCTGTTACTATTAATAGAATCTAGTGGCGCTGCGAGCTGGGCTCGGGATGGATGCACCAATCAAATTTGAGCAGTCACGTGGACTTGCAGAAGATAAGCGAAGCCATCTTGAGATTTGATCACTTCCATGTAGATCCATCTACGAGGGCGGTCGGCTAAGGTCCAGCCAGAGGGAACCATAAGACTGTTAAAGTCATGTCTATGTCCTGGATAGACAATGAAATAATCCACAGCTATTTTCTCCAGTTCCCTGAAATTGTTTCAGGGAACCAATCGTAAGTGTCATCACAATGATTCGAGATGATGTGAATCTGACCTTAATGTTCCAGTAGAAGTGCTACCAAAGGAATGCAAGACCATAAAGTTTTACTTGCAATTAAGATCTAGAATGAGTGACTGATATACACATTTTGTAAATTGTAATTGATGTGTCTGGATGAGGCTGGGGATTGCCAGCCCATCCTAGAGCAGATCTAGATCTATCTTAACTACGTCAGTGTGTCTTGACGGTTTGATCCTTTATAAGCAGTTGACTGAGTTAATATTGTCGTCTGAGACATAAGAATATCATTTGTGAGATAGTAGGTAGTCTATATTTCTGAAGATAAATAATTACTAGGTAAACTGTGAATGAGTCAGAATGATATAGAGTTTCTAATCTTTTAAGAAGCTAGGGGAGTCTTATAGTTATGTATTTTAGTATGTTCATTTGATGCTGCTGATGTTGTCTTTTAATATGTAAACGATAGACGAAATTGTTAGGTATTTAGGTAATAAATTTGTGGCCCTACAAGGTCCTTGATATAACTTACTCGAAATTGTTATTAGTGTATGTGGCATGGTATGGCAGAGTAATTGTAAAACCTCTCGATATTAGTAAATGCAGTCGAACACCTAAATTCTATAATTAACCAATCCCCATCGTAACACTCGAGGGCACGCCCTTCTTTGAACCCGTAACACATGGCACATAATTGTCTGTTGTAAAAATAAAAATGTTTCATAACATCTTGATTATAGGCTATTTGAATGTAAGGGGAGGTTTGATTGTCTATAAACAACCAATCACTTGAAATACATTTTAAAAAAACACTTTTGATACCTGAAATAATGACATTTTATCATGAGGAACTTAAGCTGTTTTCTACTACAAGGTACAAGTTGCTGTACAATTCATAAGATTTCAGCTTCCAACAATGGTGGAGTTGGACCACTCTTTTATTCAGGGTACCAATGTTCATAAAAAGCTTAGGTACATTATCATGTTGAGCGTTAAATCTTTCCCATAGAGTTCTTCGCATTCTGACCACTCAGTCAAGAATATCCTGAGTCCAAATTTATTCATATTATATATATAATTATGCCTACCCGTTATCCTTTCAGAAAAGAACAAGGAAATTTGTAGAGAACTGGATAGATGTAATATTACATGTATTACAGTAAACAAGTAACAATGATCAATGATGCATAGCAAGGTGGAGGTGTGACCCGATAAGTGGTTTGCTAGAGTAAAGAAGAATGCCACCACTTCTGGAGCTACATCATCTGATTTAGATCGAGCATAGTAGCAATTAAAATCAAACTACACTGATGCAAGTGGTGAAAGGACGCATGAAACTACATGTATTCAGTGGGAGTGGATACAAAGACTTATTACAGAAAACAATTAACAATGATCAATGGTGCATGAGCAAACATGGGAGTGTGACCTGACAAGCGGTCTACTAGGGTAAAGAATGCTGGACACGCCTCTTCTAGATTAAGATCTTACTATCAAACTCATAACTACGCTGGTGCAAGTAATGAAAAGAGACACGAAACCATCCTAATATGAGACTGGGTGTATACGATATAGGCCCTAAGGCAACAGAAACAAACGACCTGGCAGTGACTTCTGCTAGGGTAAAGAACGCTAATCTACCACTTCCAAAACGCAAAATCAAACTTAAAACTGTCACTAAAGATTGTAAGAGCTGGTGAAATAATTCATGCGTCGATAGAGATGCAGCAGTGAAAATAAACATAAACAAAATCAGCAGTGACTCGACGAGCGTACTTCGCTTGTTTACATTTGGCGCTTCCCGTTACTACGTTATGCCCTACATCGACAGAAAATGGCGGCGCCCTCGGAGTATTGAAGTTCTCTCTGCTGAAGAGCTTAGCGTTACTCTTCTATGTACTTCTTACTTCTATGGTTTCATCACTATATATACGCCCACGCCCCCCCCCCCCCAAACAAATTACGCAGCAGAGCCCAAATGTAAAGAACAAGGGTGCTTTCCAACACAGGTCACAATGACAAGAAATTTACTTGGATTTGAGGGGTGGACTAAATATCTTATTGAGTCTGAGTTGCGCACTTTATTTTATAATACTTACCTGTTTGGCACAACCCGCCTGCACAACTTATCTCAAACTGGTCACTGAGTGGCATTCAGTGACACAGAGTCAGGACGGTTTAGTGTATTGTGCGTACAGGGCAGGCGCCTTGACTTGTGGCCCATGCCTGAACTGAGTCTTGAGTCCAGGACGTATTACACCTAGGCCTACATGTATAGCTCACACTGCTAGCACAACCTCTCAGGCCGGTCACTGAGCGGCACTCAGTGGCACAAAGTCTGGATGGGTTTATATTGTGCTTTTACTGCAGGTGGCCTAGACCCACTGTGGGCTATGCCTGGGGTCCTGGGCTCCAATCATCAATCATGTATGCAACTCAAGAGAGTAAAACAATTTTGGGTAGGGGGTTTTAATAATAAATTAATTTGAGTTTGGGCTCTACTGTGCATCACCTTAATCTGTATGATAATAACATACTCCCAGGATATGAAAGTCTACGATTTACAACAGAAATCTCAGCATGCTGTTCAGTGTCTAGTCATATACAGTATACACCGGTGCAAATTTAGTGTAAACAATCCGCTTCTTACAACATGTTGAATGTTGGTTCATTCCAAATAACCAACAACAAGATTAATTCTACAATAAATATGAGTTTCATATTGATGGACATTTCATGGAAAATCTGTCAATTCTGAACAGATGACAATGGAAAATTGCATTGAAAATCAGAAAATATATTTAGGACATGATACCATCACTGTTCCCTAAAACTGTAAAAACCGATTTTGGCTACTTTTCAGGAGAAGCAAAAAACTTTTATTTAGCACAAGTGGTCTTGTCTCGATGAATTTCTGAGTTGTGCTTTTTAGTCATTTTTTCACTCACGAGTCTGTGACCAAGGTCGTTCGATGCGGCTTTGAATGTAGTTGAATATATATTTTATGAAAATTGATTTTTCAAATTTTTGACTTACTACAGTCTTACAGAACTGTGATATGAAAAAAATTATACAAACATTTATTCTAATGCAAATTCTCTAAATTCATTAATAGTATCTACATTGAAATGGGTTATTTTCTTTTACACAGAATTATTGATGACTCAACATAAGTCACAGGTTAACTGGGACCAACACAAAGAACTTATCATAAAAAGCAGTCAAATGTTAAGCCAGAACATTCCAACTGTAGGTTTTGTTTGTTTCTGTCCAATACATTTATCACAATATGAAGGTTCAAGCAATGAGATCTACTACAACTTTCACACTAACAAAACGATTCATTTACTGACAATTTAATAAGTTAAATGATGGACAAAAAAAAATATATTAGAATGAACATCACATTACACTCATTCACATTATAATCAAATTAGGAAGCATCCTGTTCAAATTTTATATACTTACCTTAAATCAGTATCTTCGCCACTCTACGTTAATGGCATAAGTAATTTCTGACAATTTTGAGATATTCAGAAAAAAAAACAGTTTCTTTTCCTGTCATTGGTGACTTATGGCACTATGATTCCACTGGATTATTACATTTTCTTATTGGCACATTTCTTTTTCTACTATGTCTGATAGCCCCATGCTCAGGAATACAATAAACAGTCAGTTGCCTTTTGGCACAAGTCTGACATCTGCCATTATTATAGAGCAGTGATGTTATGTAAAACATTCAATCCAATTTTTTTTATCAATAGAACTGTATAGATTCACATTTGAAAATCTGACTGACAATGGTGTCCTGCAGGTATCAAAATTTACAGCACTGACAATTACTTGGTATCTTCCTGTCTCTCTGATTTTACAAATTAAAATTATCAGCCGCATCATAAATCAACACTAAATCAAATTTATTGTCATTGTAATTTTGTTTTCAGCTTTAAATATAAGATGTAATGAATGACAAACTTTCTCATCCCCCGGCATAAGTCTGCCTGTCCAAGTTTAAGAAATCACAAAATCGATAATACCAAATTACAGTCAAAAAAGCCCATCGCGGTGATTACATTTTACATTTTGGTGTGTTAACTGCTGTAAAATGGGTCCTAACACAAGGTCCCTTGGGAATAAAGATTGGCCTTTTTACTGTTGGTTCAAAAGTAACAATTTGAGTCCAAAACTTGCAAAAAAAAATTATTTCTGAAGTCCATTTGATTTTTTAAAATACTTTTTATAAGACTGTCAAACCTGTAAAAATCACTGGTGATCCCCAGTTACTCTTAACGAAAATAGACCCCTGAATTAACCATGGAATTTCAACAATTTCAAATTAGGTGGTTAAATTCATTTGTGCTTTCTTTACCAAAAAAATTTATTGCACTTCCAAATCTTACAATTTATATTTTATTTCTTTTTTAAATTGCACCATTTTCAAGCCCAATCTTTATCACAATAGTCTGCAGTGTGCACTCCAATGTTCAGATGAAAACTTCTTGACAACACTGCTTAAACCACTTGCCAATATCTGAGTCAGTGAGCTTCAGACACAAAAATCTACCTGTCAAACTCAAAGAGAAACTTTATCTGAAGAAAATGAAACTGGTATGCTCAGAACCCACGTCAGCCATCACAACAAACTCAACCTTTCAGCATCAAACTCTTAAAACAGACACGTATCTATATAGAAACTTACAAGAGCAACCACTGTACAACATTATAAAACTGATCACCCAACATAACCTAAATCAAAACAATAAAACCTGGTCTATAAAACTTAAGACACTGATAAAACCTGAGCACAGCGATCAAACTTGAATAAGAATTTAAAAGACCTCTACATACTAGCAATCTTAAAACAAATCAGCATAGAAAATCTCAAAACAACGTTAAAACAGGACGAGGAAGAAATTCCACCACTTGTCTAGGCCAATGAAGACATCGAACTGACTTTGAAACAAAGTAATAAAGCAGCCTCTGCACAGCCGGTTCAACTGAAACAAAAAATTCACGATCTGAACTGACGCAAGTGCACACTGCAGAAATGATAAAATTAAATCAAGTACTGTCCTCCATCCCCAAATCCGCAAATTATGAAATTCAAGGAAGAAAATCTTTGTGACACACCCCCCCCCCTCCCCCGGCCACTCCCCCCAGACAACCTCACCCTTTCATATTACTAAGCCGGCTGGTCCCAGTTATGTTTACAGGTGAAAATAAGTGACACTA
Source organism: Onchidella celtica (assembly GCA_963931925.1). Taxonomy (NCBI): domain Eukaryota; kingdom Metazoa; phylum Mollusca; class Gastropoda; order Systellommatophora; family Onchidiidae; genus Onchidella; species Onchidella celtica. Next base: position 38,083,408 of record OZ007577.1, read on the forward strand.
AAAATTGAAGAAACCTGGCATTTCAGTAAGAAAATCATGATTTATGAGGTTCAGCAAGTTAATTTTTATCTTTTTTTTTTTTGCACTAAACATATTTGACATACCAGGAGTATCTATTTTACTACAGTATTTGCTTTGTTTAATTCAGTACATCAAATTTAAGATTCCAGTGTATCTGTTTTGTCTTTTTTTCCCTTCCAGTTCCAATTTGACTCAAATTTTGCAGCAGTCACACATCTTGCCCAAATAAAGATGTGAATTAAGACTACATTTTTTCTTAAGACATAACGTTTTAATCAATAACCCAGTTGACAACTTTGTAAAATATGTGATAATAACCCTGTCAATTGCTGTTTTCAACTTTGTCCCATAGGATTTCACTTTAATACATGCAGGACACTTAACATTTCTGTTACGACTACTTTTTTCTAGTCAAGTCACATGAAGGCGTTGTACTTAAGAATATCTGTCCAAGTTTTCAATTGTTTGCATTTTCTTGAACAAAATGCAATTTGGTTAGTTTAATTCAGCAAGTATATCACTTTCTTTTGCTCAAACAGTAACAGTTTAGATCTCATCACATTTATAAAGTTATGCGAGACTTTTGTGCAGGGTCATTCAGACATCTGGATAATTAAGTACAAAGTAACAATGTTTTTCATAGGCAGATCAGATTTCTGTGCAAAAGTATGAACAAGCCAAATGGTATCAAACCTTATATAGCAAAAGGATGAGCTAAAAATGCTTTGCTGAATTTCTCAAACCGCAACTTATAATCCTACAAATAACTATTCACACCTGCAACTTAATTCCGAACAAAAGTGTAGAAGTAATGCTGAAAAGTAAAGTACAAATGAAACGATAACAGTATATCCATAGTAAACATTCATTCATTTAACAATACATGACAAAGTCGGTACACAGAGGAGGAAAAGGACAAGAAGGATAGACCAGATGAGAAAGAGAAGATAGGAAAGAAGGAGAAACCTACCAGTAGCACCCTCCAACCTGGTACTGGTCACATATAAAAGATACAAAAGTTCAGATCAAGTACGGAGTTGACACAATTACTTAAAACAGTGCAATGTTTGCTCATCTATGGCAACAAATTATCAATGGATACATATACAGGGATGGACAATGTTATAAAGTTGCTGACATGTAATGGAGCAGCAAATTTTACATTTGAATATATAATATATGTGCATCTCATGCTGACATTCTAAATCACTATCATCCCCCACCCCCCTCGAGCATTCCCTCTCTGCCCATCTACCGATAGATCTCTCAGCCGCGCAATATTTTGCTATATATATGTATTCCGTGACGTCGCGACCAAAAATGCTGTTGTATCAGAGGTGTGCTTTATATGCCGCCGTTGCAAGCAAGTTTGTCTTACTTATGAGAAGAGTGTATGAAATGGGGATTTTAATTCACGCCGTTGTACCCGAGGTCCCGTTCAATCCGAGGCCATTATATTTGAGTAAATAAAATTAATCCCTACCCCCCCCCCCCACCCTCCAAACGCACTCGCGCTGCGCTGTGGTGACGACATGTCTGCTCCAGTTGAAACTGGGCTGCAATGACACTAAGGCTAATTTCCCAAATGTGAATAAAGAAGTATACAAACTACAAAAAATTATCCTTCGACATTTTCTACACTCGCTAACTTATTTACAAGTTTATTTTCAAGTTTTATAACCACCTCCGACAGATGTCCATTCACTGATCATAAACTGCTAATCTTTCTTTCCACCTTGTGATCCACATTTCCACATTATTTGGTAGCCTATCATTTATAATCTATTCCCACTAAACTTGAAATTCATAAACTGCTTTAGATTTCTATGCCTACACTTCAGAATATCGGAAATGAATTACAAAGAGGAATTTTTATAAACTATGGTTAGGCTGGCAAGTGTAAGGTTTTCACTGACCTGACAATATTTTAACCACCACCCGGTTCCCATTTTCTATTTTTGCCTTGGTAAACTAATATCACTTCCGTAGTCCAATTTTAGAAGTTGGTTTTTTTGCAACTTTACCTTGTAAATTTCATTTTGTTCCTTTTGTTTTTTCCCTCCATCTAGTATATTTGGTCAGAGCTTGCGAAAAATGATAAATAAGCAGCTGTGGTAATTGATTCCTGAAGACAGGCCTGAAAGTGGCCTTCCAGTAAAAAGTAGATTGTCTCAGTAATTATGGGTAGTAGATCTTTGTTTAGGGAGGTTCGCTGCACTGGGCATTTGTGCCTCCTTTGCTTGTTGGTGTTTCCTTGTTTCTTGTGTCTGGTCCTTCATTGTTTCCTAGCCCTCAAAAGGGCTCCCTTATGGGTGTCTTCTATGGTTTCTTTCTTCTTTCTTTCCTTTGAGTGGCGCCAAAAAAAACAAAAAAAAAAGAAAAAAAAAAAAAAAAGCAGAGATTCCTATCATGGGTGAGGGGGGGGGGGGGGTAGCGGGGGATCCTTGTAACTTGGTAGGATTTATCCCCCACATCAGGGGCGGTAAATGTTTAAATATTTTATTACTTTGTTTATTTCGTTGTTGTCGCCCCTGCCATGGGCAAGGGAGACAGACTATCTTATATATTGTTGGGGGGTGGGGTGGGGGGGGGGTGGGGGGTGTGGACATGACTGTTTGTCTCACACTAAGAAAAAGGGGGGGGAGGAGGGAGTGGCCATGGCGGTCTGCTGATGGCGCTGGCGTTTTATTTATTTATTAACTGATTTATTACCTAATTTATTAGCTAATTTACTTGTTTGGAGCAGGGTGGGGTGTGAAGTGGCCATGGTGGTCTGCCGATGGCTCTAGATGGGGGAGTGGGAAGGGGGCAGATAGCAGTGGTAGGTTTCGGGAGAAAGAAGTGTGGGGGTGGAAAATCTGCTGGTACTGGGCAGGGGAGGTTCTATTCCATTATGGGCCGGCTAGCGGCTAGTCTCAGTAATTATTTCTCTTTCTCTCTCTTATATATTTGGTCCGGATTTGCTAAAGTGATGACCGTAAACAACTGTGGTAGTTGATTCCTGAAGACAGGACTGAAAGTGGCCTCCCAGTAAAAAGTAGGTAAATCCCAAACGGAAACTATCCCCAATCTTAATTGTTGCGAGACACAGCTGCAGTGAACTAGAGATCAACATCATGAGAACAAAGATACTGCGAATGCTTGTTTTTCTTTTCTCATCCCAAAAGTCAAAAAATCTGAAAACCAATGAAAATCGGCAAACTTACATTCTCGTGAAGATGAATCGCATTAGTTACATCATATATAGTACAACGCTAATTGACAAACGATACATATCTAATTTCTGCCACTGTTTCTTCGTGTTGATTGTGCATTCAATATTTTTCCCTAACTTGACAGATAAGCAAACATTTTGCTTCACCTCATGACACTAAACAAATGCTTCCTTCAATATTTCATGAAACTTGTAAGTCTTTTTTACAAATTTTATTTCATGCCAAATCTGTCTTTCCACGGACTTATCCTTAACTTTGAGGCAGGTATTTTAACATTAGAACTTTTTATTGTGTTATTTTGTTTTATCGTGTTCAATGGAACACAACAGAACAAACTACAAATTAAGGATATTTTAGACTCTTTGAATGTTTTCCATCTATCCATTTCCTTTCACGTTTTTTTTTTATTCCCTCTTACATAGATCTTACACAATTTCCAATGTGAAGATTTTTCTTTTAGTCTCCCTCTTTTTCAAGTTAATGTTCTCCTCTGATATTCTCCACATTTCTTCAAGACTTTAAAACCTGTCGCATACTTTCTCATTCTTTCCCGTGTTTTCCCTTTTTCAAATAATTACAATAAACGTCCAAATGAATATCTTTCATCTCAACTTTTTCGTTGTCTTAGCATTATTGATCATCAAGATCTCAAAGACAGTATCACAGTCATCCAAAGTGGCCGAAATAAAAGGTTGCTGCCATGTTATGTTCCAGTATTGCACCAGTGACAACACTTAAAGTTCCTTGACATGCAAATTGCAAAAACTGACTAAGAAAATGTGAGTAACATGCTGGGGTGTACATGCAGGTTAGTACAGTTGGCAAAGAGCTTGGACTATCCATGTATTTCACCCTTTCGCCTATGAAATTTGTCTTTCTCATGACCCCAAATGAACTCTCAAAACTCATCAATGTACATTAAAGCTATCCAAGCCCTTTTTTGGAACTTTAAGGAACATTAAGCCTTGTGACTGGGCAATACTGACTTCCTCTGTGCCACATGCCACAGAAAGCACCGTTTACAATTGCGATTTCACGAAGTTGAGACAAGATACTCATTTCTTAATGAAATTACAAGTTCAGCTCAATGGGCCTCAATACTACAACAATTATGTTTTTGAATAAAAATAAGTCATTTACAACTGTAGTTGTTTTTTTGTTTTTTTTTCAGTCAAAGTTTAATAGCTATAGTAAACCCTACACAATTACCACCGATATTTAGATGCTTCAGTATCAACGTTTATAGTTTACAATGACAATCTAACTCTGAACGTGGCAAATATATTTACATACATTTAAATCTAGGCAAATTTAATCACCCTTGCAAAACTGCCATTGTCACTATCTGCGCCTGTTCACGTGTCTCAGTTTGTGTGTTAACCCTGACACCATCAATGGTTCTCTTTTCTCTTTTTTTTTTTTTTCCTCCTCACTCCTCTCCAATGGAATGTTTCTTATTCTCAGTTCTTAAATCTTCTATCTCCTCTGGGGGGGGGGGGGGGGGGGGGGGAGGTCTTCCTTTCTTTTTTTTTTTCTGACCTCCCCTCCTTTAGAGTTTTATATTCCCCCCACTCCTCTCCATTGGAGTGTTTCTTATTCTCTTGTCTCTTAAATCTTTATCTCCCCTGGAGGGGAGGTCTTCCTTTTTCTTTTTTTTTTTTTGACCTCCCCTCCGTCAGAGTTTCTCTTCATTAAAAAAAAAAATTACCTTATCCCATGATGGGGAATGTTAAACTCTTACATCATCAATGGTTTTCTCTCTCAGATTTTTTTTTTGTTTGCCCTCACTCCTCTCCATTTGAGAGTTTCTTAAATCTAACTCCTCTGAAGGGGAGGTCTTTTCTTTTTTTTTTCTGACCTCCCCTTCTTTAGAGTTTCTCTCCATTTTGTTTTAAGTTAGCCTACTCTCTTGGAGGGGAATGTAACCCATTCGCTTTTTTTTTTTTTTAACTTCCCCTCCAAGAGAGTATTTCTCTATCTTTCTCTTCTCTTTTTTTTTTTAATGTACTCTCAGGAGGGGGATGCGTGCCTCTCCTTTTTCACATTTAAATGACCACCTTCTGTATGCCTAACTAACAAATTACACACTTTGGTTTTTACACTTTAAAAAAAAATAAAATTCCTAACTTTCTAAGCCCTCTTCAGCCTATCCATAATTTTTTTTTTGTCTAATGCCACCATTGGATAATGTCCTCCATCTGGGTGGACAAAGAGTTATGGGCGCCAGGGGAGCTCTTTGACCAGCAGGTGGAAAAACATTCCAGATCTATTATCTTTGAAGGTCCGGGTCTGGGCCCCACTGATAGACAAGAAATCGGGGAACCGCTGCCGACAACCTTTCCTTCCTTGATAGCTCCCCATTCTTAATGCCAGACAAGGTCTCTTACAGGTACAGAACTAATTTTCTGATACCAACAGATTACTATGTACATGGAGGGAAGGAGAAGGAATATGTACATGAAAGGGAATATGGACATTGTGGGTAATATGTACATGGAGCCAAGGGGAATGAATATGTACATGAAGACTCATATGTACATGGTGGAGGGGAAAGAATATGTACACGAAGGCTCATATGTACATGGAGGGGGTAATATGTACATTTAACAAAGAGCTTCGCAAGAGTATGTACATGAAGGCGCATAGTATGGAGGGTAATATGTACATGGAGGGTAGTATATACTGGTGGGAAGTGGAAACTATATACATGGAGGGAAGAGGAAAGATTAATATCTGCATGGGGAGAGTGCCAGAAAATGATTTATGTACCTGTATCCTGCATTACATGCAAGGGGCAGGGCAAAACAGAAACAACAGAGTCACACACACCTACATACTTGACCACAATCACAAACAAGGGGACCTTGCTGGACAATGGGTCACTACAGATAACAGATCACTATGGTGAGAATTTCACATCAATTTTCGAAAAACAAAAAAAAAAACCAAATCGAGAACAAAATTTAAAATGCCAAAAAAGGGTCCAAATAAAAAACTATAATCTTGAAATCCCAGTGAATATCTCCCATGGGTAATTAACTGCACATCTGGTTCTTGTTCATGTTCATGTTCCACTAACTCGTGAACCTATTTCTTCGTGGACAATCCTTTGTTGCTCTTATCTCCCTATCTTTTCCATTATAACCACACCCCCTACCCTTATCTCCACCGAAGAAACACTTTTCTCTTTCACATAATTTATTCCCTCTACTGACGGTAACCACTTTCATAAATGTCCTACACCACTTGCTCCCCAGTGGCCCACGATACAAACACATTCTCTATTCTCTTTGTTCCTCTAAGACAAGCTGAGACCAAAAAAAAATGCCACTTTAGCAGAAATTATTTCGTCACTTCATCTCTCAAAGACCCTTGGTACGTCCTAATCTCATCCGTGACAAGGTTTCTTCTCTCATTTTCCTCTAATCTCTATTCACCAATAAGAGCAAATATTGCTCATTTTTCACTTCACTTTTCTCCAGGAACTCTGGAAGTCTTCCTCCCCCCAGAGCTCCTGTTCTATCTTTCCTCTCTATGTTCTTTTTTTTCCCCTACTCCTATTCATTTTAGTTTTCTATGCTCATCTTTTTAAAAAATGTTTTCTCTCCCTGGAGGGGAGGCCTTTTTTTTTTGTGTGTGTAACCTCCCCTCCATTTGACCTCTTCATTTTATTGTTAATTTAGCCTCTCTCGTGGAGGGGAATGTAACTCAATTTTTTTTTTTTTTATTTCCCCTCCACCCGAGTTTCTCTCAACTTTCTCGTTTTTTTTTTTTTCGTTCAAGTGTACTCTTCAGGAGGGGAGTGCTCCCCCCCCCCCTTTTTTTTTTTGCTCCGACTCCCCTCCATGCGAATTTTTTTCCCTTTCTCAGATTATTTTTTTTTCCCACTACTTTCCTGCAGTTTTCATTGTTGCTGTCCTTCTCCCGTTCATTTGTCTCAGTTGTGGTGTTAACCTTCACACCATCAATAGTTCTCTCTCTCTCTCCATTTTCTTATCTTTTTTTTTCCCGTCTGCTCTCCACTGCAGTCTTTCTTATACTCATCTCTTTCAAAATCATCTCCTCTGGAGGGGAGTCCTTTTTTTTCTTTTTTTTTTCTGATCTCCCCTCCGTCAGAGTTTCTCTTCACTTCTTTCTCTATTTAGCCTCTTCTTCTGCAGAGGAGTATAACTAACCTCCTACTTTATTATTTTGTTTTTAATTTCCTCTCCATTGCTCTCCAGTGGCCCATGACACAAATATTCTCCGTTTTCTTTGTTCACTTCGTTTCCCCACTACCAGCTGAGAGAAGAAACAACATTGCCACTCTAGCAGAAACTATTCCACTATTTCTTCTCCTAAATACCCGTATGTCCATTTTCATTCTTAACTCATTTTCCCCTCTTCTCTGCGCACCAACAACAAAAGAGCAAATATTGCTCCTTTCTAATTATCCTCTTGCCATTCTGTCACCATTTTTTTCCCCTTTAAATTGTCTCACATTTTAGTTCAAGCCAGAAAATAATTTCTCTCACACATAAGCAGGTCTATCATAATTTTTTACGCTACCTCTGCTCAAGGAAACAAATCTCAGTATGTTTACGAGTCATCTTCTTAGGGATACGAAATTAAATGGACCGGTTGTATGAAAAAAAGTGAAACTATATGTAGCTCCCAAAGTTATTAAAATCTCCATGGCCTAATCCTTCAGATTTCTACTCTTGAACGTTTCACAGATGCTAACATGCTCTTCAAACTGACCAATTTCATAGACAAGATGTCCTGAACCATAATTTTTATTCCTACTGATCTAAAGTTCCTTGAAAACTGACTTGTTTTTCAAACTCTGACCAAAGATAACTATGATAACCTCTAGGGGTTTTCTTCAATTTTCTATGATTTATTTTTGGAGAGGGGTGGGGCCATGTTCAAATTTCTGAATTTCAAATGGTCTTTTTCAAAAATTTTCCAGTCTTACTACAATCCAAAAAAAAAAAAAAACGACTAGAATTTCAACCCTAGAGGTGCTTGGGAGCAGGATCCTGTGAAAATTAGTTTTCTGTTCCAATTTTCACAGGATCCTAGGATATGACTGCCCAAGCTCAGCCAACAGTTAACAGATTGTACCATTTTTACTGTCATTGATGGTAGCAGTTGAAAGCCTCAGACTTGTCAAATAAACAGTTAAATTATGTGAATACTTTTTTAAGGACAATGTGAGTTAACTAGTGAGCTCAATTATCTTTTCTTGAGTTGACATACCAGAAAAAAATATTTTGGGTTTATTCTGTTTGTAACCCAAAAAAAAAATTTGATAAAGTTTAAGTTAGGCTGATTCCTGAATATGCAACAGGATTAGAAATGACACTTTATAATACTTAGGCTTGACAAATCTGAGGCTTTCACTGATCTGACATGAAAAATCCCCAAATTAAATTCTGATGTGGCAATCCTAATGGCAAAAACATTGGATAAATCTCCCCTTACAATCTGCCCAATCTACACTACACAAAGACAATCTTTTATTTTGATCTGATATACAATTGACTTTAAAAAAAACAAAAAAACACCAGATATTTGAATTCCCTTTTGCTGATTCTGATTTAAGCTGTGGAAGGAAACAATGTCTCCTCTCTTTTGTTATGAAAATTTGTCAATCCCTTTTCCTTAAACTTGATCGTGTATTCCTATGAAAAGTGAAAACCAATCCTTGCCAGCTCTGATACGTTTGAGGGAAAAGTTTTCTCCGTGACTTTTCAAGTTTTAATTGCCCCTCAGAGAGGCAAAATTACTTTTGCCAATGCCGTAGGGATCAGAACAAGATTTAATCCCACCGTCACCACAAAAATGCCTGCTAATTTTTTGTTTGTGTGTTAAAACTTCCTTCTGTACTGCAAGTCAGAGATAAAGCTAGTTTGCATTCTCTTACATTGTGAATTTTTGGATGTAAATGGTCAGTTACGATCTTGTTCTATTTCATGAATGGGTCGTTTTGTCCTTTACATTTTCAATTGCACTGGCTACAGTTTCCCCTGACTGCTATGCAAGTAACTTTCTCCCTTTTCAGAAGCTGATTAAGTTACGAATCTGAAGTCCAGAGGCAAGGTGCCCGCCTCTCATGCCGAAGGTACCGCGTTCGATCCCGGTCGGTGCAGGCATGTTGGAATTTGGGACTTCTCTCATATTTTCCTGTCCCTGTCCCTGATCCTATGGTAGGTAGGATCGAGCATCTAGCCTCCTCGGATAAAGACGAAAGAATTAATTCGGAGGCCCCTTTTGCACGTTAAAGATGCCTTGACAATCGGAAATTGAGAAGAGCAGACCAAACAGGCCACTGCCTGGGCAAAATTGAATAAAATTTATCCCTACTTCCTCTTCCTCGCCGCCACCTTGCCCCCCCCTCCCCACCCCTCCTTTTGCCCACGTTTCCGTTCCTGGACAATAAAATCTACATGACAACTGAAAGCAAAATATAAACATAGACACAAAATTGGGTATCTTAAGAAATTAACTTTCTAGATCCAGAGGTGACGGTGCTGTATTACTTTCAATCAGTGACTTTGAATTGAACTGTGATAAATGTACAATTTCTAGATCCAGAGGTGAAGTGCTGCAATACTTTTGCAGCAATGTCTTTGAACTGTGATAAATGTACTCACTGCTCACACATAGTCTATGATGTTTCTGGTGCCACTGATTTTTTTCGGACATCAAGAAGCACAACTTCATAAATTAGGTTGCTGAAGCTGTCAGGTTTATTACCGGCGAGTGCAGATACAGGAAACTTGCTTGTGAAGTTTTCACATGCTGGAAGTTAAAGTCAATCACAAATGGTGTGTGCGGTTTTGTTATCAGAGGGCCAATGTAAGTTTACCTGCAAAAACACAAAGAAAAGAAAATCTGATAAAAGCTGAATAAAATCTTAACATATTACATAGTCTTTTATGACAAACGATTTAGCAGTTCAGTTAGGCCACACTTTCAGTTCTTTCACACATACTGAAACCCAAATAGCAGATCTCTGAGCTTTACTGATCAACAGTTACATTATGAGTTCTGAATGTATACCATGGCCAGTTACCATCTTATTCTGTTTCATGAATGAGCCGTTTTGTCCCTTACATTCGAATTTGGACTGGCTGCAGTTTCCCCTAACTGCCATGAAAATGACTTCTTTTCAGAAACTGATTACGTTACGAATCTAAATCGCACTTTCCACCATTAACAAGGAATCAGATGATACTGGAATGCATTGATCTTTACAAGATTACCCAAATCTTCCCGATTCCGGAATGACAAAACCAACACTAAAAAAGAAACTTTTTTTTTCATACACTGAAAAAAAAAAAAGTAGGGGTTACAATAACTGATGGATGCTTATCATGGTCACTGGCTTTCTAGACTGAGCTAAGAAATAGCCCCTTTCAAAATCTATAGTATCCTCAACTGGTTTTACCAGACAAAATTCCAATGGCAGCCAGGACCATAATATGTTAAAGTAAAGAAATTCTACACCAATTTTACAACTTGGACACAATTACAAGTTGCTAATATTAAGATCTTCCATTTCAGCTATTCAGTTTGGGATGATAAGCAATAACTTTGAACTGTTGAGTCCCTGACTGAATAAAATTTGTGAAAAAAAAACAAATTTCCAAAAATACAAAACCATATATACAAAATAGTCGCTGCAGTTTAAAAAGATGCACTGATCAAGTCGTGAATACTGAGATATTTTTTGTCCTGCCCCAAGATGTGTAATTTAAACACAGAAAAGACAATCTGGCCCAGGTTTCTATTCCTGGACAATAAACTCGATCTACATGGCAATTGAAAGCAAAATAAAAACATTGACACAAAATAGCGTATCTTAAGAAATTAACTTTCTAGATTCAGAGGTGAAGGTGCTGCACCACTTTGTAGCAGTGTCTTTGAATTGAACTGTGATTAATGTACAATAATTTCTAGATGTAGACGTGAAGTTCTAAGCTACTTTGCAGCAATGTCTTTGAACTGTGATAAATGATAAACGTACTTACTGCTGCACACATAGTCTTTGATGTTTCTGGTGCCACTGACTTTTTTCAGACAAAAAGGACCACAGCTTCATAAATTAGATTGCTGAAGCTGTCAGGTTTACTACTGGTGAGTGCAGATACAGGAAACTTGTTAAGTTTTCACATGCTGTAGGTCAAAGTCAATCGCTAATGGTGTGTGGGGTTCAGCTATCAGACAACCAATGTAAGTCTGTTACCTGCAACAACACAAAGAAAGGAAAATCTGATACACCTGAACAAAATCTTAATGAATTACTAGGTTTTTTTTATGACAAAAGATTTAGCACTATAATTAGGCCACACTTTCAGTTCCTTCGCACGTGCTGATACTCAAACAGCAGATTCGAGCTTTACTGATCTACAGTTACATTATGAGTTCTGGGTGTATACCATGGTCAGTTACGATCTTATTCTATTTCATGAATGAGCCATTTTGTTCCTTACATTTTCATTTGCACTGGCTGCAATTTCCCCTGACTTCTATGCAAGTGACTTCTTTAATGCTTCTGGTGCCACTGCCTTTATTTGGACGTCAGGGAGCACAACTTCGTACACTAGGTTTGCTGAAGCTGTCAGGTTTATTGCCGGTGAGTGTAGATACAGGAAACTTGCTTGTGAAGTTTTCACATGCTGGTGGTCAAAGACAATTGCAAATGGTGTGTGTGGTTCAGTTATTAGCCGACCAGTGTAAGGCTGTTACCTGCAAAAACAAAGAAAGGAAAATCTGATACAAGCTGAATAAAATCTTTAACATATTAGGGGGTCTTTTATGACAAAAAAAATTTAGCGCTATAGTTAGACCACATTTTCAGTTCCTTCGCGCGTGCTGATACTTCAATAACAGATCTCAGAGCTTTACTGATCATTTGAAAATGACATTTGTGCTACTGCTTAAATACAACAAATATAAGAACTCTTGAGCGTTTCTTATGCAGAATGGGCACTGTACAATAAAGTGGGCAACCAATTGATAAACAGAAATTCAAACTCTCTGATGCTAATTAAACAATTTTTTCAATGTTTTTATTTTGGGGTCATAATGGAGTAACATTAATATTTAATATGGCAGTGCCTTATTTTTCTGTCTCTGGCCATAATCCCCCTGCTTTAAATTATTTTAATAACAGTCATAGAGCAAAATTTCATAGTTCATATTATTGGCTTTTTATTGACCTGTGATAACCTTGCAAGAGCACTGTACTTACTGCATGTATAGAGTGTGAAGTTTCTGGTGCCACAGATTTTTTTTCCAAACATCAAGGTGAACATTTCTTGCACCAGGCTCCATTTACACAAGGCTATCAACTGTTGACTCCAGTGTAAGTGCACACAAGAAATCTCTTTCAGTGTTTGAGAAGTTTTCACATGTGCAGTAACTGTCAGACTATTATGATTAATGTACGCCTGTAGTGTAAGTGTAACCTGCAACAAAGCACAGTAAGAATCAAGTATTTTACGCTGGATAAAGTCTGAACATTTGTACAAGCCATATCAATTATTATATTGGACAAGGAAAATTTTAGTGTTTCAGTTTAGGCCACAGGTTCACACATGAAGATGATTAAAAGGCTAATGTGGGAGCTTTACTCATGACTGACCATTTGAAAATGACGTATATCATGCAAAGTCATACAAGAACAGTTTTAATAAGGGGGGGGGAGGGGGGGCAATTTCTAGGAATCTTGCCCCGGGAAAGATTACCTAATCCAGTTCTCCCCAGAAAACAAATTTAAAGAAGGAATTCCACTCTAAAGTGGGTTTATTTCATTGTCAAGTCAAAATTGGGCAAAAAGAAAAGGTTGTATGTTGCAAAGCCCCGCGTGAGAAATAAAACCCAAACAATACAAAGCAAACTAAAGAGAAGACAGAAAATACACAAATTTTCGGCTTTCGCCTTTGTCAAGTGAAAAAAAAAAGAACAATCAGTGAACGACGCTGCAAAACTAGATCTATACTCTTATGCTCAGCTTTTTCTTCACCCAGGATCCAGGAAAGACCAATAATTTTATTAATATTCTGGATTCTAAAGGCAAGCAAATATGTGTTCAATACAACAATGCAAATCTTGGGAGAAATACCATTTGAGACCCAGGGCAAGGATTATTACAACAATGCAACTTTTTTTTTCTCCGTATGCTGGGAGTCGCAAGTTAGTCGATAGATGCATTTATAGTTTATGCGCGGCTCGGTGTTTAACACTCAGAACATCAGACAGGTGCCTGTCTAAAGCTGTAGGCCTCATTATGGTACTCTTTCCCAAGGCCTACTATCTGTGACGTCATGGGAAGGTCTTCCACCCGTCCGCGCCACTTACCTAAAAAGTTAAACATAATGAAGACCTCCCCTAACCAGCGCTTTCGTTCTTTCTTTCTTCTTTCTTTGTCCCATACAAATACTAAACCCAACCTTTTAATAAGCCCGCTCAAAAGTCCATTCTTTAGTGTGTTTTCTTGACTGCCGAGGACAGGCGGAGGACCTCCCTCGTCATGATCCCTCCACACTTGCTTAAGTCATTTTTTTGTTGTGTTTTGAGATAAAATGCTCATATTGATCAAGCAATCACGTTGCACCGTTCAACAGTTGCATGGCTTTGTTTCTGTGCCTTACGAGTTTTTGAATGAACATCCACATTCACCTAAATCACCATTTTAGACTGTAGTTTGGGGGGGGGGGGGCGTAATCTAATTACAAAGCCAAATAGAGAAAATACTCAGTTGTGTCCACTGTTCAGCTATAGCTTTCTATGTAAAATTTTACGCTCCCCTAACAACAGCTACCAGTATGTTCGAAGTAAATAGTTTTTTCATTTTCAAAAAAAATAAATAAATCCACACAAAAACATGACTTAGGCAATTGTTGAATGGCTGTGGCGACATTTGAATTTCAACATTTTGAGGAAAGTCCTCCCCCCGTCCGCGCCACTCACCAAAAAGTTACACATAATATAATGAAGACCTCCCCTAACCCGCGCTTTCGTTCTTTCTTTCTTCTATCTTTGTCCCATACAAATACTAAACCCAACCTTTTGATAAGCCCGCTCAAAAGTCCCCTCTTTAGTGTGTTTTGACTGGCGCGGGAAGGGGCCGAGGACCTCCCCATTTTGATCTGTCAATGAATAACAAAGACAAGTATGAGAATCACTTAAACTTACCTTGAAATAATAATGATCGTTGTCCATGCTGGCTCTTGACATAACACTGTGAGCAGAGCTTTCGTATCTTCTATTAATATTTCTCTCGCTTCACTGGTCTGCTCTAGTTCATAAGCTTATTTGAAATCTTCACATTCGCCCAGTGAATGTCGGATTGAGTGAAAAAGGAGCTCACAATGGCGCGTGTAGTTTTTATACCCGGCAGTGACATCCCCGTGAGCACTTTTCATTTATACCGGTTGCATGATTATTTCAGACAATGAAAATACGAGACTCACGCAAAATTCGTAATATCCGTTCGAACCAAATCCTTTTTTCCCCTGAGTTCTCCCTAACTGCAAGTGTAGCATTTTTTTTGTAATGGTGAGCCTGAACATCATGAGATGTATTTTGGTCAATGTCTAGGTACAACATTTTTTTCCCCTAATCTTTGTTTCGCTGTCCGACTTTTCAGCCAATTCGCCAATCACAGGGGTGGGGGATTAAAAAAGTCCCACGCACCCCCCACCCCCTCGCTAAAGGGCGAAATCCCGTTTTAGCATAATTGTAAGCCAATATATCACAGGCCTTCTACGGCTGTGTGGCTTATGTAAAATGGCATAATTATTATCCTACATCAAAACAAAGTCCAGTTCTTCATCTGTCGAAATAAACTAACTTTTGTATTGTTTCATGTGTGGAGTTGTTGTGTCTTTAATTGTTTGAACAAGATACATGTAATACTAACAGTCTTGCCGGTTTCGCTCTCCGCACGTATCGATTTGACCCACCCCATGAGGAAGGATTGCAGAGCGTCGCCCCAATCATGTGGCGCACATGTTTAAAAAGAACTCACAGAGAAAGCCAAATAAATGAGATTTATTTCAATGTATTTTTCATCCTGTTTCGAGTTGAAATTCCCTTAAAAACATAATTATTAGTTGGAGACTTTGTTGACCGAGAAACTGGCGGAGATATTAGCAGACCAGGATCAAATTTACACGCAAATGAACCTCAGCTTTCGTACTCTAAATCTGAGCTAAAATTAAACATGGGACATTATGTTCTGGCGCAAACAGTCGACCGTTTTTATAAACCTGCCCTGTGCTTGATTTCGCCACCTTTGTCCGACGCTCACGAATGGGTCAATGGCGGAACACGAAGTTGACCCACTTCATAATTTTTGTCTCCCTTGTAAGAATTCACACACACACACACAAACAAAAAACGACTTTGGATGAAGTTTGATGACTAAAATGAGATGCTCATAAATACATTTGGACCCCTATGAGCGACATGTACACCCAATTGGCATCGAAACAGAATTTTCAGTACAGCGATTCAATAAACTGTCATTTTATTGATGGTCAAAGTTGGACTATCATGCAATTTACATAAGGTAACAAATTCGAGTTGTTTTTTCCTTTTTGAAAACGCTATTACTTTTACAACCTTTAAGGTAGAATATTAAATTTGGTATCAAAATTCTTAGAAAAGCAAGCTCCATCACATTACTGCCCGGAGTAAGCCAGATCAAGGTTGGCGTAGGCCTCAGATTGGTAGCTAGCCACCTAATAATTATGCATCACTCTAAAACACTACTAGTACTAACCACCCACACCCCGGCTGTAACTATGGGCAGTGAGTTGTGTTTTAGTGTGATTCATAATACTTAGGTGCCGAGCCACCAAGCTGGGGCCTACGCCAGCCTTGTCTGGCTTACCCCTAAAACTGGAGGAAAAAAAAACGAGCACGACACTGGATATTGCTGAAGCAGACACAGACTGGTCTCTTACGCTGATGAAATAGATGAGCATCCACATCACATAGAGTACACCGTGAGAACTATGCTGTATTCCAGTAGTTCTCAACTTTTTTCAGGCAATCGCCCCATTAGGCTCCAAATTTTCTGCGATCCCCCCCCCCCCCCAACCCCTCAACCCGTCTCTTTCTCTGAAAATCCCTATACAAACCAAAAAGATACATTTCACAAGGATACAGTACAGACCACTCACAAATTAGGATGTTAAGCTTTTCAAATAATTATTTTCGTATGTGTTAATTATTCACTATAAAACAAAACATTCTTTATCAAATGCACTAACTAAAAAAGAAGCTCCTTTCTGTTCATAAAACACAGTTTATTATTTTAAATTTTAAATTATATTAAATTTTATAATGTATATTATATAACATTTATTTTAACGTTTTATCATTTTTCTGTGCCAGTTTTGTCATTTTTCTCTGACAGTTTTCTCAGTTTCACAGAATTTTCATTTTTGTGTAATTAACAATTTTTATTCATCTGACAATTTTCAACTCTTTTTTTTTTTTTATTGACTGACATAAATTGGATAGTTGAGCCTTGTGGACACGTAACATCACGACCAACAGGCGACGAAATAATAGTTAATACATTAATTTAGCGTACCCCCCGTGATGTTGTGATTTTAACTTTAACTCACTTTTCCCGAAGTTTTTCTTTTTTTTTTTTATTATTTTGAATAATTTCCAAAGATTGTTTGCATGATTTTTCTGTGTACAAGCTGAGGTCCCCGGCCCTGCCGGGGATAAATCGGTTTGAATATTGGTTTCAGTTCTGGGTGGTTATTATGGACCTGCTTCATCTGGCCTGTTCCTATTTGTTTATTTTATTTTTGTTTGTTTGTTTTTAAATACGTCTTACTGCTCTGCCTTTGTGAGTTGACACCCTGCGCATCCCGTACAACTGCATGATTTGCGCACGGGTTAGTGTGTTTGATAGTGAACACATCGCAGGTAATGATAACGAAACCTTAAAATGGCGAACCATGACTCGAAATAGATCTGAATGATGGCGAAACAATAAATTTCCAATAAAAAAAACTACAGCGATTTGAGACTTGTATGCCTACCGATAGTACGTTTTTTAGGGGGCATGCTGCATCAGTGCATGCTAGATCTAGCTCTCACAGACACTACTGTGATTAAGAATCGAATTCCGGGGCCGGAAGTGGAAAAGCGATTAACAAAGAAAGAGGTCATAGGTTAACGAACGTACAATTCGGATCAAACGCTCTCGCAAATTTACTGTTCCATTCTTATCGCATTATTGGAATAACTCACGAATCCCATAAGCTTTTTTATGCCTATGTACATAGGAACACTGGTCAGTATCGTACAATTGTGTGTGTCAAATTTCAGTTCAATACGTCCAGTAGTTTTTGAGTCCATAGGGAACAAAGGGGTTTTCTTACATTTTTTTGGAATAGACTAGCTGAGGACCCCGGCCCTGCCGGGGATAAATCGGTTTGAATATTGGTTTCAGTTCTGGGTGGTTATTATGGACCTGCTTCATCTGGCCTGTTCCTATTTGTTTATTTTATTTTTGTTTGTTTGTTTTTAAATAAGTCTTACTGCTCTGCCTTTGTGAGTTGACACCCTGCGCATCCCGTACAACTGCATGATTTGCGCACGGGTTAGTGTGTTTGATAGTGAACACATCGCAGGTAATGATAACGAAACTTTAAAATGGCGAACCATGACTCGAAATAGATCTGAATGATGGCGAAACAATAAATTTCCAATAAAAA
Source organism: Onchidella celtica (assembly GCA_963931925.1). Lineage (NCBI taxonomy): Eukaryota > Metazoa > Mollusca > Gastropoda > Systellommatophora > Onchidiidae > Onchidella > Onchidella celtica. The sequence continues at coordinate 38,101,382 of OZ007577.1, forward strand.
AAACTACAGCGATTTGAGACTTGTATGCCTACCGATAGTACGTTTTTTAGGGGGCATGCTGCATCAGTGCATGCTAGATCTAGCTCTCACAGACACTACTGTGATTATGAATCGAATTCCGGGGCCGGAACTGGAAAAGCGATTGACAAAGAAAGAGGTCATAGGTTAACAAACGTACAATTCGGATCAAACGCTCTCGCAAATTTACTGTTCCATTCTTATCGCATTATTGGAATAACTCACGAATCCCATAAGCATTTTTATGCCTATGTACATAGGAACACTGGTCAGTATCGTACAATTGTGTGTGCTAAATTTCAGTGCAATACGTCCAGTAGTTTTTGAGTCCATAGGGAACAAAGGGGTTTTCTTACATTTTTTTTGTATAGATTTCGAATTGGCCGTCAGGCCTACAGTAAACTTGAACCTGGACTTGTGCACCTATTAAAGTTTGAAGAAATAAAATGTAATTAGATTTGTTTTTTTGTAGTAATTGTTTTTGTTCTTCTTTCTCTTATGTGTGTGTGTGTGTGTGTGCGTGTGCGTGCGTGTACGTGCGTGCGTGCGTGTGTGTGTGTGTGTGTATGTGTGTGACAGAGAGAGAGAGAGAGAGAGTTGTAATTATTGTTTTCTGATAACTTTGCCTCGACTTTTGTCCCTCCACTTCTAGACTTGTCAAAATTCCTAGAAGTTTGCCGAGTTCCCAGCTCTAAGCATTCATTTCACTTCACCCCTCAGGTGTGATACTCATTGATAATAATAATAATGATGATAATAATAAATAATAATAACAACAATAATGATAACAAAATAGTTTTCTATATAGCGCCTGTCTCCAAAGTGTGGAACTCAAAGCGCTTTACAATGAAATTGTAACAACAGATTCACACACTCTCTCGCTTTCTCTTTCTCTCACTCTCTCTCACACACACACACTCCCTCCCTCTCTCTCTCTCACTCCCTTCCTCCCTCTCTCTCTCTCTTCGCTCTCTCTCACGCCCCCCGCCCCTCGCTCTTTCTCTCTCTGTCACTCCCTCTCTCTCTTTCTCTTACTCTCACACTCCCTCCCTCCCTCTTTCTCTCTCTCTCTCTCTCCTTTTCTCTTATGTAACCTACAAATTGTGACAGGTCAGGTTTTGTTTGCTGTCTTAATGCCAGTAGATTGTATTACACGCATCTGTCTCTACTGCCCTGTAGACGCACACAGAAATGTGAAAGTCTAAACATTTTTTAATTATCATGGCTTTAATATGATTTTAAAAATTTAAAAATTGTTCTTTCAAAATAAACAATTCTGCTTAATGACTTTGTTAATTTGAGGCCGCTGAATCCAAATCTTCAGTCAAATTTCCTCTATCGTCCCGTCCAGATGTGGTTTCCTCAGTAGAAAATCGCCCCGCTCGCCGTAAATTAGTATGATTCATCACACCTTCCTGTCGCCCGACGGTCTTGCCCGTCACCTTGTCACCGGATCGGGTATCTTTCGGCGCAATAAGAATGTATTTTGGATTCCGATTTTAAAAAATCGGCTAAGCATTGGAATAGCGAACTTATGTAATACGTTCGCTAACCCTGTCCCCTACCGCTCGCTGTTCGTTGAACAATAGAAGTAAAATCGCTCGCTATTCGGATGTTCTACCAAAACGTCAGCACCTACATTGCTGAAACGGGCCGAACGCAGGTACGGTGGGCTCTATGTGCAGTTGTTGAAATTATGTACATGTAGTACAATCCTTCTCCCCTGGAGCCCCTTGTGACAGAATTCGGTGGCCTTTTTGTGGAGAGTTCTGATTAAAAGTTCATATTCATTGTTGTGCCCGCGAGCACTAGCCGAGTTTGATCGGCCAGTTAGTTGGATGGTGACGTCACGACATTGAATTTCGATGAGACCCCTCGAATCAACCAACTACTTGGATCTCATGGTGACGAAATCACACAGATAATCTAACACACTGCATGAAATCCATAATCACACATTCAATATTTTGATGACGTGTTCTACCATTTTATTGTGTTTTATCAAAATAGAAAACTCGAGCCAGTTATGATTTTTAAAAAAAACAACAGCTCGTACTTACACTTTAAGTTCGGATATTATGTGCATATTGTTAAAAAAAAAAAAAAAACTGAAAATCTACTAGATCTAGTACTACGCGTTTATTTTTGCTCATCCAGTGTTACGTTGTAGTAATGCATTCTCTCCATGACCAGTGTTACGTTGTAGTAATGCATTCTCTCAGCAATAACCAATAAACACGACCACGCTAAACGTTTAGCCGACGTTCAAGCGTCAACGATTAGCCGTGGCCAATGAACCTTAACTTGGCAAACCGTTTTAGCGAGTCTCAAGCGCTGACTTATTGCCCAGCTGAACAGTAGCGATCGAGGTTATAACACGGAATTACATCATCGCTTTTCTCCACTACTAGGCAGAATTTTTTCGTCTTTTCAAGTGCACCCGATGTATCTCGTCCTATAGATGTCATTTCAAAAAAAGTGAAATTGTCCCAAAATTGGCTTAACGAGGTTCCAACAGTCGACCGACGTACTGCTACTCCTACGGCTGCTGCTTTGCTGCTACTACTACTATTACTACTACTGCTGCTACTACTACTACTATTAATACTGCAACTACTAATAATAATAGTTCGTCCATCAGGTATGATGATGACCTTAACAACACCAGAGGAATAAAGAACAGAAATTGTTGAGAATTTCAACACATGGACAATAAAGAGAACTAAAGGACACAGAGGACAGAATGGAAAGACTGTTCTTTCATGACTTATGGCTTCTCATGTGACTGATAAGTCCTATTTTTGCCCTGCAGACCCTTCCGCACAAATGACAAGAGTGCTCCGTTGGTTCAGTACCACTGGGCCTTTTCTTGCGCCGTTCTCTTTTTTTGATAGCCTGCTGGACTCTGTCAGCTTCCCATGCTTTGCTGCCTCTGGTAAGGGCCGCCCTCCAATTTGCACGATCAAGCGAGAGCTTTTCCCACTCACTCACATCAATGGCAAAGACCTTCAGTGATTGCTTGAGAGTGTCTTTGTAACGTCTCTTTGGGGCCCCAACATTCCTCGTTCTATTGGAGAGCTCAGAGAAGAAGATTTGCTTAGGGAGTCTCGAGTCGGGCATTCTGACAACATGTCCTGCCCAACATAGCTGAATTTTTTCCAGGTGGCAGAAGATGCTCAATTCCTTGGCACGATTGAGGACCTCAGTGTCTGGAATTTTATCCTGCCATTTGATCCTTAGGATCTTTCTAAGGCAGGCCAGATGAAAGTGATTTAGCTTTCTGGCATGCGATTGGTACACTGTCCAGGTTTCAGCCCCATAGAGTAGGGTGGGAAGGACCACAGCATTGTACACTTTCAGCTTAGTGTCTGTGCGAATGCCGGCGACATCCCATACTCTCTTTCGAAGCCTGCAACTTCCGAAAACTGCAACTACTACCACTACTACTACTGCTACTACTATTACTAATACTACTATTACTACTACTACTACTACTACTGCACGAGTCAGCAAGTGGTGTGAACATGTGGCTAGACACAATGGCAAAGGCATTAAGCAACCATCAGCGTGGCACGCAGTAGGCAGGTGATAAGGCTGAAGCCGAATTAGCAGATTTTATCATCCGAAAAAGACCGTTTGCTACCCGGCTTAGCACATTTTGTTTTCGCGATATTAATACCATTTCCACCTTGAAATTTCTCTCAAATATCCTTACTGTTTAGTGTATTCGAAGGAAAGTCTAAACTTTCAATGTATTCAAAAAAACAACAAAAAAAACGTGATTTCGAAAATTTTCCAAGTAAGCATGGTTTATCTTCGGAGCGGCGACATAATGGTGGGGGGGGGGGGGGAGGGGGAGGTCTTTCAGCCCTTAAAACTGCAAGTGTTTTTTATTTTCAAGGTCCATGTCATGTTTAAGGAACTGGAAATGACTCAGATTACTAAAAATATCTCCCCGGTGGACAGACGAAAATATCGATCTCTGTTAATATTAGCAAAGCTGCCAAAAATAACTTCAGGTTTATTTCATATGGTCAAGTCTGCAGCGTTGTATCGGGCTGAGCCGTGGCAGTGTGAGTAAACGATCGTAGATCACACGGCCAATTATTGAGCTAGAGTTGACCTATACTCCACACTGTCAACTCGATACTCCGTCTTTTGCCTTTTTTGTTGTTGTTGTTGTTTTTCAAACGTTTGTAACAATATAATTTTTTTTTTTTTTTTTTTGCATTTCTTTATAATAATACATACGTTTTTGCTCTTAAAAAAAAAAAAATAATAATAATAGTGAGTTGTTTTTTTACTTTTTTGTTTTAAATCCACTTGATACAATGCTCGGGGGTTTTTTTTCTTAGTTTTTTTTTTTCATTTTTTAAATTTGCCTACGTACAAACAATGCTTAATTTTTTGCTTTTCAAATTTTTTATTATATTTATACTCATTTTTTTTTTTTTTCTAAAATACTTTATTTCTTTATTCATTTATCTATTTTGCCCAATTTATTTACTTATCTATAGAACAAACAGATTTTATGAAACTTTCCTTGTTCCTTAAGTCCTCCTCTCTACTGCTCGTTTCCATAACTTTCCGTACACTAGTCTGTTTATTACACATAGAACAAATGGCCGGTTTCATTAAAAAAAAAAAAAAAACACGAAATATATCTTTTTTTAAATGCCGAAAAGACAAAGACAAAAAGAAAAAGTTGTATGTAGCAAAGCCTCGCGTAAGAAATGATACCCAAACGGTGCAATAAAACGCATGGAAAATGGGAAGACCGAAAAAAAAAAATCTCATTGGTGAAATACCTTTTTCAAGAAAAAAACAACAACAGAAAAACAAAAATGGAAAATTGAAGAGAAAAACAATTGAACAAAAAAAAAAAAAAGAATGTGTAATATATATAGAATACTAAATCAATATGGTAACTTATCTGCGAGTACCGGCTTGTACTTCCGCAGGGCAACTGTCTGCCAAAGTGTGGGGGCTTTTTTTTTTCTGTGATTTTTATAATATTTCACCAGAAGACTAAGTATCGTATAGTACTGGAGAGTGCTAATGAATTTGGAGATTCAGCAACATACCTTTTCTTTTTTTTTAATCAACGTTTTCTTTAACATCGCCAAGCTAAGCTGTGAAAGTATGCATAAACTGCTGCACTGTAAAACTCTCCAATAGAAAGTTAAGTTCTCAAAAAGTGAAAAAGTTTATTTATTTTTTTCTTCGGGTACCCAACACTTATATCTAGTAACTGATGCTTTCAGTATATTTAAAAGTGTATTTTGGCTTTCTTGAGGTCATTCCGGATGATGAGTCCGGCTTGGCCGGTTGCAGACAAACATCGGCGCATCGGATCGACTAAGCGATGATCTATAGTTAGAGTAGGGCAATCGCAGATTTTGTTGTTGTTGTTTTAGTTTCAAATGCTTACGATAGACTTTCCTGGGAATCAAATGCAAAGGCCCCTTATCTTTTCGATATCAATCTTATAGTTTTAACATATGCATAGAAAACTGAACACTGGGAGTTATTGAACCCGTCTCTCTAATCTTCATTAATCTTTTGTTGTAAGTGGTTGAAATCAAACCAATAGGATTAGTGAACAATGTTTTTCTTCATTCAAAAAATGCATTTGAGATTACAGAAAATCAATTTTACTTTTAAACACACTGGGACAGATAGTTTGAGTAACTGATGGGACATAATCTTGGAATCGTAACTGATGGGAGGTTGTACACATGTGTTCTTTTCTAAGATGATCTCCATCACGCCAAGAAGATAATGCTAATCAAAATTGTTGATTTAATTACTACCTGTCATGGTTTAAGTACTATAATTGCCGTGCTGGGTCACGACTTGCAAGGAGTTGATTTTTCACGGTCTCGTTGATTATAACCAGCGTAATTTGTCCTTGAACTGTTCTCGTGAACAGTTTGTTTTTGAAACACTTTTTCTTAGAGATGGAAAGAAAGTGGGGCGAGATAGAATAAATGGATAAGTTAGGAGTGACAGTGCAATTCTCGACCCCGTGATTTTGATGAACACTTAGAAGGGAAGAGAAGGGGTGAATAAGGATAGATAGTTTAAGACGCTTGGTCGCGTTCAGAAATTCGTACATAAAATGTAGAAAGCACGAGGGTTTAAAGATTTCAGTAATTGTTTTGACATTTTAAATTGACCTTGTCTGTTTTTAGTACAAGGCCGTGACCAACTCCCACGTAGAATATATTAATACTGCGAGATGAGCTCGCATGGATGCACCAATCAAATCTAGGGATTTGGACGGTAGTTTGCAGGTGGCTGCACAGTATAAAAGTGTAGCCATACCTATGTCCATTACTCCATACAGAAAACTCCAATCTGTGCAGGCGTCGGCACGATTCTGCCTGAAGAATCCTAAGTCTGTTCGATTCATGTCTAGTCCACTATAGACATTGAGATGAAGCCATATGCTTGAATGAGATATGCCCACTGCTATTGTCTACTGTTCCCTGGTTGTTTCTAACACCAGGGACCAAGCGTAAGTGTTTGTCCATTGATGACTCAACAATGAACGAGGAGCTGAACATAAGTTATCCACTAGGACAGGATTGCCGCATATACTAGGAGTGCTACCCAAGAATGCAAGACAAAGACTTATATTGACTTGCAACTAGTATGAATGTATAGCATACACATCTGTGAATTGGGATTGATTTGTCTGGATGAGGCTGGGAATTGCCAGCCCATCCTAGAGTAGATCTCTAGACTTAGTTACGTCAGTTTATATTGACGAGCTCGATCCATTATAAGCGGTAGGCACAAATAGCTGAGATGACATCGTCGCCAGAGACGATATTAGTATATTGCTTGATAGATAGTAGGCAGACTATATCTGAGAGATATATAACTAGTACTTAAATTGTTAGTGAGTCAGAATTATCATAATATTATAGGAATCTAGAGAAGACTTCGAGTGACATATTATTGAATTTAGATTTGATGCTGCTGATGTTGTATTCACTATGTAATAGATCTAGACAAAATTGTTAGGGTAATTAATGTAATTAAATTTGTGGCCCTGCAGGTCTGTTTATGAAACTTATTCAGATTGTTCTTAGTGTGTGGCATGGTACGAAAGATTGAATACTAAATACCTCTCGATTTAAATGCAGTCATAATACCATCATTGAGAAGACCCTCTTCATAACACCTAGAGGGGACTTTAGTCCAGAACCCTAACACTGGAGGGCACTATCACCCAGACCAGATTCGTAACACTACCCTTTACAACATAACCATTGATTTTTTTCGCAGCCATGGTTTGATAAATGGCTATTAGGTAACATATTACGTGGAATGACCCTCTAGTCATTATACTCTATACAAAATGCCAATTAGAGTGTTCTAAAACACCAAGGCTTTAACATGGACATGCGCCATTCTAATGTCGTACGCTCCTACAAAGTGGGACGGGTGGTGGAGGTGGTGAAGGGGGAAGGGGAGGGGGGTAGCCAAACGTATAAAAAAGCTTTCTCTCTCTCTCTTTCTCTCTCTCTCTCTCTCTCTCTCTCTCTCTCTCTCCATGAGAGGCGCAAAGTGGCCGTTATCATGCCGACGCGCAGTTAAACTCAGACTCAAACCTCCCTCTCAATCTCTCTCTCTCTTTCTCTCTCTCTCAATCATTCTCAAATAAACATGCATCGTTGTGTCTGTATTCACATTGTGTCAGAAAGTTGATACTGGGTGATGGCTACTCATAAAACAACACACCAATACTTACATCATCAAATCATTGAGCAACAACAAGCTACGCCACCAATGCAGGCTCATACTCGTAAATACTTAAATGAGTTCATAGTGTACATATTTGTTCGGAGATAAAGATAAAAACTGTAGGCCATGCCACTTTCTTTAAATTAAGCCGTCTCTGTTACCTGCCTCACATTTTGTTCATTACTCTTAGACATTTTGTCCTGTTTTGGCTTGAATTACCTGGAGGCTGGCTTACACCTCTATAATATATATAATACATATATAATATCATCATGTTGTCTAACGTTTTGTCGAAACTAGAACTCCCTCCATACACTTGCTTTTAACAATGTTGATTTTCCAGATGTCTGTGTTCTTCTATTGTTTTGTCGAGTGGAATCTTACACTACCATAATAGTATTATTAAAGTCATACTATATAACATTATGCCGAGACCAGAACATTCTCCAGGCATGTTTTTAACCATATTGATTTTCTGGATGTTAGCGTTTGTTTACTGTATGTGGAGGGGCAAAGTTGTTGTTACGGGCACTCGCAGTGAGTTGACGTCCGTTTCCAGCGATCTGATTGGTTATCCTGCGGACAAGGATGGCCCTCCCCGGAACGATTAATTGATCGGACAGGCTAAAATATTTGTCCTTAAATTTATTGTTCCCTGCCTTGTCCTTATTCTGACAATACTTATAGTTCTAGTTTTACTACAACTACTACTGCTACTACTACTACTACTATTTTTATTGCTACTACTATTACTACTACTACCACTGCAACTCTTACTGCTGCTACTACTACTACTACTACTACTATACTACTACTACTACTACTATTTTTATTGCTACTACTATTACTACTACTACCACTGCAACTCTTACTGCTGCTACTACTACTACTACTACTACTATACTACTACTACTACTACTACTACTACTACTACTACTGCTGCTACTACTACTACTACTACTGCTACTACTACTACTACTACTACTACTACCACTGCAACTCTTACTGCTGCTACTACTACTACTACTACTACTACTACTACTACTACTACTACTACTACTACTACTACTACTACTACCACTGCTACTACTACTGCTGCTACTACTACTACTACTACTACTACCACTGCAACTCTTACTGCTACTACTACTACTACTACTACTACTACTACCGCTGCTGCTGCTGCTGCTGCTACTACTACTACTACTACGGCTATTGCGATCTCAACTACTACTACTGCTACTGCTACCACTTCCAACATTACTATTACTACAACAACTACTTCAACTAAAACTACCTTGGGGACAAGGTGGTCTAGAGGCAAGGTGCTCGCCTCTCGTGTCAAGGGTACCGGGTTCAAGGGCACCGGCCGGTGCAGGCATGTTGGAAGTTATGGGTATTTCTCATATTTTCGTGTCCCTGATCCTATTGGGGTGTAGGATCGAGTACCTAGTCTTCTCGGATAAGGACGAAAAAATTCGGAAGGCCCATGTGCACGTTAAAGATACATTAACAGTTGAAAATCGTAACGAGCAGGCCGGACAGGCCGCTGCCCGGGCAAAATTAAAATTAATAGATTAAAATATATCCCTATCACCCCCCACCACCACCAAAAATTTCTTTTCGTTATTAAATATATAGAATACAGTTGTGAACTGTTGTGAGTTCTGAACTCCGCCTAACAGGCTGCGTTACAATTTGCTCTGAGATAGAGGGCGGTAGAGTGAGCGTGAGAGAGACAGGGAGAGAAAGAGAAAGAGAGAGAGATACAAATCGAGAGAACAAGACTTTCTGTAAAGCGCCTAGATCGAACTTGTTTGGATTAAGCGCTATATAAACGATCTCCATTATTATTACTAACACTACTACTACTGATAATGATAACAACGGAATGAGAAATATACCGCCAGCCATATCAGTCAAGTACCTAATTTTACAAGAGAAAAAAACACTTTTACTGTTTTACTTGAAATTTATCTCTGAATTTGTTTACATTCTTCTTCCGTTATATAGATAAAAAATCTGGTATTTATAATGATATTGTGATCCCCTTGATCATTACAATCTACAACATTCCTCCAATCTGGTCGTAAACTATTTTGGTTTATTTTACGCTTTCCGAATTTCTGTCCAGTTGTATTGAAAGAGCATTTTTTTTCTTCCGAGTGTTTATGAAGCACTAAAATAAAAAAGGAAAAGTGAATAATTTATGTAATCTTTTCCCTCTCAGTTTTCACGGGCTTGGGACCGTCACAAGTACACAGTTATTGTTTGTTACTTGTGGCCTGATTAAAAAGATTTTAGGCCAACCGAGGCCTTGTGTGTATGTTGCCATACACATAATGAGAGTGTTAGTGGGTTAGGCTTAAGGTTAGGTGTTGGTTAAATTGTTAGTAATGTTAGAGTGATGAACTTTAAAACATGCAATCACAGGATTAGTAGGAACTGGTTAATCTGTTAATTAGCGAGATACAAAAACTGAAATATTGGAATCATGCAACTTACAAAACTGAAATGGTAAAATGAAAAGTCTCAACGCTAATATTATAGTCACATCATATTAAGTTTAGTGTTAGATGGTTCAAACTACTAAAATTCTCAACATTATTTATTACACAAAGCAGATCAAATTTAGTGTTAGATGATTCAAATTTGTTTGTAAATAGTTCAAAAAACAAAAACAAAAAAAAAGCAAGTTAGGAGGCTTTAAAAAGAAACAATTAAGTTAGAAGATTTCTTGTCTAAATTCTATTAAAGAGTTAAAAAAGCTTACTCAAATTACATAGCAACAATAAAATAGAGAATGTTAAAAACAGATCTAAAAAATAAATGCAGAGAAGTGATGGCGCCTATTATGTGTTAACTGTAAATAACCACGGCTATACCATTAAAAAGATAACTTGTGAAGAAGATCATGCTGTTAAAATGAAAGATGAACAAGATCATGCCGTTAAAATGAAATAGGAACAAATTCGTGCTGTTAAAATGAAAGAGGAACAAGAAAAGATGTAATAGCTGTGCTGTTAGTAAGAAGAATGAGGGAGATTATGATGTTAGGAAGAAGGGTGAACAATATCATGCTTTTAATATGAAAAAATGAGTAGGATTATAATGTTAGTATTAAAAATCAACAGCTCATGCTTTCAATGATAGAAGTGAAAAAAAGCACGCTGTTAAAAAAGATCTTGCTGTTAATGGTAGAAGTTAAAACACCATGCACTTAATGACAGAAGTGAAAAAAACACGCTGTTAATGAAAGAAGTCAAAAAAAAATAATCATGCTATTAAGGATGTGAAACAGATCAATGCTGTTAATGGAAGAAGTGAAAAAAAAAAACACATCATGCTGTTAATGCTAGACATGAAAATGATCACTGAAATGAAAAAGGTTAGTGATAAAATCGTTAGTATATAAAACCAAACTATAAGGAAGAAGAACTTACAAGGAGTCAATGAGACTTACATGGAAATTGTCAGTACGTAACTTGTCCAACACTTGCACAATGTCAGGTCGAATAGTTGGATCAGATTCTAGCATAGACTCCAGACACCATCTGATGGTAAAGAAAATATAGCATAAAAGTTTACATCGGGCTGGTTTTATAACTTGTACATGGGGGGGGGGGGGGGGGAGGGGGGGGGAATAGGGAGAACTTTTTTGTTTAATTATCATTATTATTTTACAAAGTATTTATTGCTGTTCAATTTTACTTAAATAAATGTTGACTAAGCCTCCCCGACTCTAGATTTGGTTTCACAGTACAGACCGCCGATGCTTCAGGGTAATAAGGTTCTGTAAGCTTCTATCTATGGGATTGAAAATTGTTTGAACTAATTTTGTTTTGTCAAGTCCACAATGCTAATAAGGCTGGTGTCGCATTGAGACAAATCTGTTCTGTCTTTGTTTAGGTGTGAGATGTGAACTGTGGAGTAGGACGGGACCTCGCTCTGTCTTGCCAATTCCCGTGCGTCGAATATTGTCATGGTCATTCAACAATTGCCTAAGTCATGTTTTGGTGTTGTTGTTTTTAAAAATCAAAGTAAACTGTTTACTTCGCATATAATGGTAGGGGGCGTAGAATTTTACATTGAAAGCTATGGCTAAACAGTGAACAGAACTGAGTATTTTCTCTGTTTGGCTTTGAAATAGACTGCACTCCGCTAATAATAGTTTAAAATGGTGATTTATGTGGGTTTGGGTTTTTGTTTTCATTAACAAAAATATAAGACAATGAAACAGAATAATGTAACCTTTCAAATGATGCAACGTGGTTGTCCCATTAATGTGAGCATTTCATCTCAAAATACCAAAAAAAAAAACATAATTTGGGCAGTATTGAGGAATGACCGTGACCATTATTAGGTCATGTGTCAGATGGCACAAAGAGAGAACTTTCTCACACATGTACAACAGATTTGAAACAATGCATCGGCAATGGCAATTAACCCTCGATTGTCCACACATAAAGTGCTATGTCCAAGGATTTTAAATCCTACAAAATAGTTATATCTAAAATGAATGGGAAAACGGAACAAAGAAGGAAAGACCATGTTGTCAAGTAAAATAATATTTTGATAATTTAGAAATTGTCTGAAATGTACAACATTTGGCACCGAACCAGTTTTTTTAGATATGGCATACTGGGTACTTAAAGACGGTTAAAGAAAAAATTAAATTAAAACTTTAATATGGACACAACCGTATACAACATTACTAAAACAATCATAAGCATGCGATGAACTTCATCACGACTACAATGATGATGATATGATGGTGATGACGATAATAAAGATGACCCAAACTACCTGAACGTCTGTGGTATGCCCTGATGCAAACGCACTATGTGTAGATATGCATAAGCTGTTTGTCGTGCTGGTTCTGTCATAAATGCCATACACCACAATACAACACCTAGAGAGTAAACGTCCACCTGTAGATATAAAGACAGAACAATTTAAATCTATGTTTAATGTCCAATGAACAGTCGTAAAACAGAATAAATTATAAAAACGCTATCTTCACACAAATCTAGAGAGTATACACTTGGTACACTCCACGCGGTAATAGCAAAATGTTAAAAACCACCTTCTATTTTAATAAGGAACAGTATAATAATGAATATCCACTTTATAATACAAATCAATTCAACAATTTAGACCTACGTATTAAAAATTACTGATAGTGTGACCTTAATTCTTGTTTGTTCTATTTCCTGAACAAACTGGAGATCTTTTTACTATGTAAGAGAAGTATAACATATGCACAGTTTGCACTTGTTAAACATGCGCTGTGGCACTTGTCAAGCTTTGTCACAGTTCAAATTTACTTTACTTTTTTCATTTTCATAAGTTAAACATCAAATTTCTAAGTTGTTCCAATTATGGAGTTGGAACAACCAAGAACTGAGGTCGCGCTGAGGTACTCTAGATTTTTTTAACTTTGTTCATTCAGCTTGAACTTGTCTCCACTTCTCTTTTTGCGATTATAATTGGCATTATCCATATGACATGTTATATTTTTCTTCCCACAAAAATTATGTATACGAATCTTTCAGTGCCTTCACGGATTGTCACCGAAAACCCACGGGTGCACACAATTTGATCAATTTAATATCAACAATTTAAAAAAAAAAAAAAAGCAACAACAACAACAACTATATTTTAGAATTCACCAAGACTTCATACCTTCATACCGTGATACACATACAGAATTCCACCTTTTAGACATGTTCTTACTTTAAATGCCATTTTAACGTGTTTAGCTACTCCATTTAAATGCATTTCTGAAACTTTTAAAATTAAACAACAACCAGAACAAAACAACACAAACAACAACAAAAACCTTTCACAAATAAATTCTGACTTTATATCTACCTTACCTTAAATGGATCGAACTCGCCACTTTTCCTCAATTCCGGTGCTACAAAGCCAAAAGTTCCAGGAACTCCATGATTAACCAATGCCTTGACCTCTGGACCAACACGCATAGATAATCCAAAGTCACCCAGGATAGCATCGCCTTTGAAGTTAATGAAGACGTTCTTCGGTTTGATGTCAAAGTGGATAATTCTCATCTTATGATTCAAGTAACGTACAGCACATGCTAGTTGAGCCAAATACAAGCCACACATATCAGAAGTCATGTTGGACAATTTGGAAGACAAAGTTCCTCCAGAGCAAAGAGACGTACATATAACCAAATAGTCTGGACAACGGGCAGACATAACATGTCTTACAACATGAGGATGAGTTATCTGCTGTAACAATGTGACCTCACTGGCAAATAGAGTTTTATTCCTGACACCACCGTCTTCAGTCAATAGAGAAAACTTCTTGCATGCCATCCTGACTGGAGGTTTATTTTGGTTGCTGTAGCGAGTAGCCAGAAATACCTGGCCTGTCATTCCACTGCCCAACACTGGACCCAACTCAAGTTGATGAAACTGGAAGAAATCTTCAGACAGACTTTGGACTGTAGGTCTGAACTTGGTCTCAGCCATGATAGCAAACCGTAATCAGCAATCAGCAATCGCAGTGAGGAGATGTAGGAAAATCCGAATTTCAGAAGCGCAAGTGCAGAACTTGTGAGATGTATACTCGTCCAAGGCAGAGCACAAACTGATGATATCTGCAAGCTCCTTATACAGGACATCCATACATAGTCTTTGAAGTTCTTCCGCCTTGGGTCAGACACTGGCCGTTTCCCCAGAGGTCAAGAGATAATCCTTTCTTTGATGTTAGCCGACATTGTGGCCGCCACCCTTTACCCAGCGACCAGATGATAATCCTGCTATTGATCTTTGCCTACAGAGTAACCGCCATCCTTCCCTTACCGACCATAGGGACGATGATATTGTCTTTGATGTTTGCCGACAAACGTAGCGACCACCCTCCTTTTACCGACCACCCCATAAAACTTTCTTTGATCTTTGCCGACAAATGCCTCTGATACCACTACTGATCAGTTTTTTCAGTTTTGATATATATATTGCCGACAACGTTGCCCCTGTGAATGTCCTGCTGACCAGGATATAAGGACCTTTAGATACATTATAGATTTACTTTATGTTTTTTTACTTTTATTCTATTTTGATTTATTTCATGTTATTTTATTTTATTTTATTTTATTTTATTTTATTTTATTTATTTTTATTTTATTTATTTTATTTCATTCGGTTTGATTTACTTTTGTAACAAACAAACAGAAATATCACGGTTGGTCATCGTTCTCTCCACCAATAGGTTGACGTTTAAACTTGGCTCCTCCCACATTTTAACAACTTTGTATAGCCTATTATTATCCAATAATACTACAGGGCCATAATATAAAACTGTAATAGATAACTACTACCATTAGAACTCTGCTGATGTCGACAAAACAAACAAACAAAAAAACTAAGGAAAAAATTAGACAAGAAATTTTGGCAGCTTGCTGTAATCAGTTTGGCGGAATGATACTGGGGACTATACATTTTGTAGCCTCTGACCGGCAATGAGCTGTGTGTCAGTTAAACATGGGTGTGGCCAGCAGTAGTACTGTTCGAGTAGCGTTGTCTGTTACCCTGACTTGATTTCAGTGGCCAATGATTGTGAGGGGTATGCGCAGAAACATACTGGAAAATTTCACTCCTACTGAACAGATTCTGTTGTATTACAAGCCACTGAATTAGTGACAAGTTCTAGAATGTTTCAATTCAGCAGACTCTTTAATCAATAATGATAATAATAATAATAATAATAATAATAATATAATAATAATAATAATAATATAATAATAATAATAATAATAATATAATACTAATAATAATAATAATATAATAATAATAAAATAATAATAATAATAATGAAAGTAAGAAACTCCACAAGAGGAGCGAGACAAATGCCGATCTTCAGAGAAAGAGCGGATTCTTTTATTAGATGTTTCGACCTTTTACTGCCAGGGGCCGTTATTATTATTACCATTATTATTATTGTTATTATTATCATTATTGTTATTATTATTTAGGTAGGAAAAAAATATATCATTGATTTCAAACAGAAAGTTAAGTTTACACAAATTATTCTACACCAAACAATTATAAAATAAGTGAAAAGAAAAACAAAAACAACAGGAACAAAAAACTCAAATATATAGGTGGCGGGTGTAAAAAATGGGTAAAAAACATGGACTAGATAGAGTATTTAATGCCTGGTCCTTGGCTGTGCTGAGCAAAGTAACTCTTTCTTGAAATCTACACATGACCGTTTTACACAGGACTATTTGTTTTCTTGGGTTGTTGATAGGGGACCGTAGTCTAATGACAAAGCGGAATAGAGAAAATACTTAATAACGTTCACAGTTCAGCTACAAATTTCTATGTAAAAATACTACAGTCTCTCTAGTCAAGAACCTTGATTTTTTTTTTTTTACTTACTTATCAACAACTGGTGTTAGTGGTGAAAATGTAATCCTGTATAAATCGCATCGTGTTAAATAGTCTCTTTTCCATTAGAAAGGATAACTTCTATCTGGCGAACGGGAGAGGTTCAAATGTAAGTCATAGATCGAGTCGTGTATCGAATTGATTCTAGTTCAGTTATATTATAGTATAATTCATGCCGTAAATTAAAGTTTTTACATAGTCACATTGGTTAGTGGAATTGATCATAATTGTTTCTGTTCCACAAATTGATCACATTTTTGTTTTGCAAATTGACTGCGCCCTCCTTACATAATTTTATGGTCTTTGTCACCTTATGTGTATTTTAGCTACAGGGAAAAACAGAGTGATCTCTCTAACCATCACAGCGACAGTTGTGCTTGTTACAGATATATATACATTTTCATACCAGAGAAAGATTATTTCCAGACTTTCGCTTGAAATCGATGATCATAGTGACAAAAGTAAATACAGAAGAAGCACTCTTAAGTTGTTTTATAGATTTTTAACACATTTATAAAATTCTTTCTAAATCACATTTTGACAACTTTACACCTAATCTTTTTACACGAAAGTTTTATATTTCATTTGTAAAATTTTAATTGATAAAGCTCAGGCATCAAGCATTCATAATGTAGCCCCACTCCGAGAAACAGCAACAAACAAAATTAATGTGAAAGGCCCAAAATGCATTATTGTGATGCCGCGCCATTGGATTCAAACTAAGAATCGCTTGGTCAGAGAAAGTAACTGAGGGAGGGAGACCGGGAGAGACAGAGAGAGAGAGAGAGAAGGACAGACAAAGATGGAGAGACAGAGGGGGAGAGGGAGAGAAAGAGAGAGAGAGAAGGAGAGAGGGGGAAGAGAGAAAGAGAGAGAGAAAGAGAGAGAGAGAGAGAGAAAGAGAGAGAGAAAGAGAGAGAGTGAGAGAGAGAGAGAGAGAGAGAGAGAGAGAAAGAGTATTAGAGACAGGTACAGATATCATCTCATCCCACATCATCGTCATCACCATTATTACGTTACATTAATCAATACATGTCAATGTTTTCCCCCTAATAGTCGGCCAGCTCATCCCTCAAACCTGTCATAGCTAAAGTTTTCACAATGAGATAATGTATTAGTATATAAAAATAGTGTAGCTGTACATGTTGGGATGTATTCGGTGAAAATAAATATTATTGACATGTGTGTGACACCCTTGAGCTTAAGTTTTAAACAGGAAACAATAAATTTAAAGACAGATTTTTCAGGCTTTTTGACGAATTAATCGTTCTGGAGAGGGCTGGCTTTCTCACCAGGATAACCAATCAGATCGCTGGAAACCTGAATGCACATAACTTTGCCCCTCGACAAAAGGTAAACAAACATCAACATTGAGAAAATCAAAATGGTTAAAAACACGCTTGGAAAAACTTGCTAGTTTCGACATAATGTTACACAGTATGACTATAATAATACTATTGTGGTAGTGTTTCACACCAGCACCGATGCTTTCGATATAATTTTATCATGCAGGATACACGATAGTTAACTCTGAGCACATTAATTTAACCAAAAAATAAGTGCTGTGTCAACCCCAAAATAGAAAGCTACATGTATAAATATCCTATCCCCAAATACCCCGCCATAGCTCTCTCTCTCTCTCTCTCTCTCTCACTCTCTCTCTCCCTCTCTCTGTCTCTCTCTCTCTCGTTCTGGCTCTCTTTTCCCCCTGTCTGTCTCTCTCACTCTAAAAAATCTCTAAAATCGAGCGCACGGAGATTGTGGATGGCACCTTTTGCAAAAAGTGTCACTTTTATTTTGCAAAATTTTTAATGAAGGTATCTGTGTGTGCTTGCGTATGTGTGTGCCAGTGTGTGTGCATGTGCGTATGTCTATTTGCTTGAAAGAAGGGGAGGGAGGGTAAGCGAAAGGGGGATCCTCTGGGGGGGGGGGTAGTTCGCAAACAATTGAACTCTTAGCTTGGGAGAGAGTTGAGGTGACGTGTTTGTTGTTGTTTTTCCTCGCGACACGACGTCCCTATCTATCTATCTATCTATCTATCTATCTATCTATCTATCTATCTATCTATCTATCTATCTATGTGTCTATCTATCTATCTATCTATCTATCTATCTATCTATCTATCTATCTATCTATGTGTCTATCTATCTATCTATCTATCTATCTATCTATCTATCTATCTATCTATCTATCTATCTATCTATCTATCTATCTATCTATCTATCCATCTATCTATCTATCTATCTATCTATCTATCTATCTATCAAAGAGATTGCTAAATTGTACAATCCTGGAACTTGCCACTAATTCAGTGACATACAATACAACAGAATCTGTTCAGTAGGAGTGAAAATTTCCAGTTTGTTTCTGCGCATGCCCTTCACAATCATTGGCCACTGAAATAAACGTAGGGTAACAGACAACGCTGCTCGAACGATCCTACTATTGGCCACACCTATGTTTAACTGATGCGCAGCTCATTGCCGGTCAGAGGCTACAAATAGTCCCCAGTATTATTCCGCCAAACTGATTACAGCAATTTGCCAAAATTCATTGTCTAATTTTTTCCTTACTCTTCTTCTCTTGTTGATGTGACTGATGTTGTTGTTCTTGTTGTTTGAAATGAGCAGAATTCTGCGGCTAGTAGTTATATGTTGCAGGTATATATTTTGGAGTGAGATCTTTTTGTTTCTCGGGCACCGTAGCTTTATTGGATAATAATAATATAAAAAGTTGTCAAAATGTCGGGGGAGCCAAATTAATACGTCAGCCCATTGGTGGAGAGAACAGTGATATTTTTGTTTGTTGGGCACCAAAATAAAATCAAACGGAATGAAATCAAATAAATAAAATCAAAGTAAAGTAAAGTAAATCAAATAGAATGAAATTAAAATAAAAAAATTTTAATAAAATAAAATAATATAAATAAAACAAAATAAAAGAACATGTATATCTATCGGCCCTTATATCCTGGTCAGCAGGACAAGGACAGCGTAGCGTTGTCGGCAATACATGAAAACTAAAAGAACTGATCAGTAATAAGACCTCAGAGGCAGTTGTTTTGCAAGATCAGACAGAACAATATCTTTTCATCGGCAATGGTATCCATGATGGTCAGTTTGTCGGCAAAGATCAAAGAGAGGGTTTTGTATTGATCGGTTAAAGGAGGGTGGTCGCGTTGTATTTCAGCAATATCAAAGACAATATCATCGTCTCTATGGTCGGTAAGGGAAGGATGGCGGTCACTTGTA
This sequence comes from Onchidella celtica, assembly GCA_963931925.1. Classification (NCBI taxonomy): domain Eukaryota; kingdom Metazoa; phylum Mollusca; class Gastropoda; order Systellommatophora; family Onchidiidae; genus Onchidella; species Onchidella celtica. Next base: position 38,120,829 of record OZ007577.1, read on the forward strand.
GACAAAGATCAATAGCAGGATTATCTCCCTGGTCGCTGGGTAAAGGGTGGCGGCCACATTGTCGGCTAACATGAAAGAAAGGATTATCTCTCGACCTCTGGGAAACGGTCAGTGACCGATCCAAGGCGGCAGAACTTCAAAGACTATGTATGGATGTCCTGTATAGGGAGTTTGCAGAAATCATCAGTTTGTGCTCTGCCTTGGACGAGTATACATCTTACAACTTCTGCACTTGCATTCTGGAATTCGGATTTTTTCTACATCTTTGTCACGAGTGGAGTGAGTGCAATTAAGGGGATTGCTACAGAGCGGGTGTAGAGTAAGAAGGGCTCACAGTAGACAGCAAGTTAAGCGTGCTGTTGTGAGTAGTGGGGGGGTCTGAAGGAGGCGAAAGCGCGGTATTACTATCACTGCAAGTTAGAAGGTCCTACGGAGCGGACCTGTGAATAAGAGCCCATCGGGCGGACATAAAGGAAGCAGTCGAGAAGACTAGTGAGAGAGTCTTTCCAGTAATGACTGGTATGTAGAACGTTGATTGATTATTATGATTGATGTATTATATTATATTCGTCTATTACCATGATGTGAATAAGTATATGTGAGGAATGTGGAAGTCCTTGATATTGGATATAGCAGTGTGCGCCATGAGCGATAGATGAAAGTGAGTTCATGGATTTGTAGCGCGAGTAAGTAGTGTGTACTCCGATGGAGGTGTGTTACCGTAAGATGTGTGGTGAGTGAAAGGTGAACTAGTGTGTGTACGCTTCATGGATTGTAAGGAGAGGTGGAGTGAATAGAAATGGTAGGGTATTATACCAATGTAATGTTATTCTTGTAGGTGTCGGGGACGGGCCGCAGAGCCACCTCGATGAGCACAGGGGATAGGCCAGCATAGGGCCGGAGGCCACACATAGGCCAGAAGTGAGGCTGTCAGTGCAGGACAGTAGAAGCACATAAAGTCGTGGCAGTCAGGCCACGGACAGGGACGTAGATATGAGAGTGAATGAGATACTATATTATTGCCATGATGATGGGCGAGTGAACTGATAAGTTGTATGGCAATAGGAAGGTGATGTTGAGAGACTGCGGTGCCAGTGAATTATTAATGTGCTATTAAGACCCTGAGGGGAGAGGCTGAGGCCGAAGTGCCTTTAGGAGTAACTACCGGATTGTGGATCCGAGGGAGAGTGTGTGTGAGAATAAGGCCGTTGTACGGCAGTTGATTTCAATAATATAATGTATGTAATTGCGCTATTATTTGTATAATTATGGTTAATAAATGTGTGAGTCTGATGGATTGTTTTGTTAAGTGTTAAACTTGTTTGTTCGTGATTGTCGTCCTGTCATAAACTATTACATCTCCCAGTCTGGGATTTGTGACAATCTTCTCATTGCGATTGTTGATTGCTGATTACTGTTTGCTATTATGGCTGAGACCAAGTTCAGACCTACAGTCCAAACTGAAGAAACATCTTAACAAAATAAAAATAACCCAGTCGTCGCTCTGTAGTTGTGGTCAAGAAGAAACAGTCACCCATGTACTACAGGAATGTCCCAATTATGAAGAAAACAGAAGCTTTTACTGGCCCAGCCCAACACCTGTAGATGAAAAACTAAATGGGAATGTAAACAATTTTACTACCGACAGTTAATTTTATTAGAAAATCGGGAGTTACAATGTGATTAGCTAGTGTACGAAAGAAGGAGAAAAGAAGGAGTTCATTTGTGAAAGGTTTTTTGTTTGTTTGTTTGTTTTTTGTTGTTTAAGCGTTTCAGAAAATTAATCGTTCTGGGGAGGGCTGTCTTTCTCACCAGGATAACCAATCAGATCACTGGAAACCTCAACTCAGTGAGAGTGCACATAACAACTTTGCCCCTCGGCAAACAGTAAACAAACATCAACACTGAGAAACTCAAAATGGTTAAAAACACGCTTGGAAAAACTTGCTAGTTTGGTATTATTACAGCATTGCATACAAAAACAGTATTGTAGAAAGCAAGAAGTGTAAACAAGGGGACAAGGTGGTCTAGAGGCAAGGTGCTCGCCTCTCATGCCAAGGGTCCCGGGTTCTAAACCCGGGCAGTGCAGGCATGTTGGAAAGTGGATTTTTCTCATATTTTCAAGTCCCTGGTCCTATTGGGGGGTAGGATCGAGTAGTTCTTGGAAAAAATTCGGAGGGCTCGTGTGCACGTTGCGCACGTTAAAGATACCTTGGCAGTTGGAAATCGTAAAGAGCAGGCCGAAAGGCCGCTGCCCGGGCAAAATTGAAATTAATAGATTAAAATTTATCCATATCATCATCTCCCCCCCCCCCCCCTCCCTCCCCCCTCCCGCCAGAACAAGAAATAATAAAACAAGTAAAGTGAGGTGTAAATGCCAAGGGCAGCGAACCTCCTAAAATAAAGACCTCAAATCAAGCAAGAAGTGTAAAAAAAAAAATTAACAAACTGTAAAACTGTTATGCAAAGTCAAATACATCATAATACTTTATCACCATTGTGGAGGTTTGGTAGTCATGTTTACTTTCAAGGGAAACAATCCATACTTATACAATATAAAAACTGAGAAATTAATTGGTTGCTCCCTTACCCCACCCGCACATTTTCCACCGAAAAATCAATAGATGACGGCATTTTTCATGGGGAAAAAATTCTTCTAAGTTATTTCCACTGCAGCTGGAGGAAAAAAAAAAAAACCCACTCCTTTCAATGTTGTATTGGTCAGGATTGTGGAGCGCGTGTGTGTTGTTGTTGTTGTTGGGGGGAGGGCGGCATATTGACCTCTGAGGACACTTTAAAAGATAAAAGTTATTTACCAGGGGAACGTGACGTAAGCTCCAATTCAAATCTTTTACCTTTAATAATTTGTTTGCATGTTTGCTGAATGTGCCAGTGTGACGAAGTATTTGGTCCCAGATAGTAAACGTTCCCCCGGAACAAGTACTTCATGATTCGTATAATTGTTCTCAACCTTTTTCAGACAATCGCTCCTTTAGCTCCAAATTTTCTTTCATCGCCATCTCTCCCCCCCTCCCCCCCCCCCCCCCCCCCCCCGCCTGCACAAACCCAGCAGTAAAAAATTTACAAAAAGAAAAAGCTGTATGCAGCAAAGCCTCACGTAAGAAATAATACCCAGACGATACAATGAAAGTTTATTGGGGCTATATGTAGCCTGAATAAGGTCACCCGTTTATTGGGGCTACATGATCACTATTACCTTAGCGATTCAATATTTCCGCGGGCCTAGGGTTAGGGTTGGGGTTAGGGTTAGATAGGGTTTGGGTCAGGATCAGGGTTATTTAGGGCTAGGGTTGGGTTACATGATCATATTATCGTAGTGATTCAGTATTTTTGCAGCAAGAAACGGGTAGCCCAAATAAGTTTCAGGGGTGGGGTTTGCTTATGTAGGCTACATGTAGCCCCAATAGACATATATAGTTTAACATGATTATTTAGGCTATAATTATGTAGCCTATATAAAGTCACCCTTTTTAAAAGGCCACCTACAGTAACCAAATTTTGCATATGTACATTTCAAATACCGTGGAGGGTACATGGAAGTTTTTATTATTTTGATTGGGTTTGTTTTTTGAATTTATAGAAGATGCATTGTTTCATCGTGCTGTCTACAGTTCTAATTTTCACTCTCCATCTTGGCTCCATTCTATAATAGTATCGTGCATGTCATAAAAAGTAACCATATCAAGCGTTCAGTTTGGTGGGTAGCGTCCTGCGTGCATGACTTCTGAAGCATGACTGCACATTAGTACTTTTATTAAGAGAGACAGAGTGAGTGAGTGAGAGAGAAAGAAAGTGAGAGAGAGAGAGAGAGAGAGCAGATTTGTTCTGGGCAATGCCCGGTACGTCATCTATAAAGCTGTAATCATTCTCTATCAAATGCACTTTTAAAAAAAAGAAAAGACCTTTTCTGTTCATAAAACCCGTCTACGTGTGCTGTTGAACAAGTTCGTGGCTGCCCTGTTTTTGCCCCCAAACCACCCTCTCTATCGTTTTCGCCCCCCCCCCTCCTCCTCCTCCCTACACCACAACTAGGACATCAAAATTGCCCCCGCGTGAGTGACATCGCCCACGTTGAGAATCACTGATTTAAAGTCACTACTAATATAAACACATTTTTCGTGGTTTTGATCTTGTTCTGCTGCCAGTGCAGTGTTTGGTGTTTTTGTTGGTTTTTTTTTTTTTTTGGCATGGATAATTAATTAATTCTCCAAATTCTTGGAGATTTGGGTTAAACTTCAAACCTGGGAGTTTGAAAACACTGGAGAGCTACAGTGGTGATTACAGGGCGGCCGAAATAGTGAACAATGTGTAGATCCAATAGCAAAGATTGCATTCGTACGATTAAATTCATTTACTTATTTATTTATTTACTTAATGTTCATTTCTTACTTCTGAAATTCCTACTTGACTTGCTCGATATATCCATATATGCGACTTACTGTCTCATTCACAAACTTAATAGACTTGCATTATGGTCAGCTTGTGCAATATTATCGATACATCAATCAAGTAAATCAATTCTTTTATTGATTCATTGATTTATGAGAGATGTTGATATGATCTTTAGAATGAAAACCAGTAAACGCGATTATGTAGAAGAAAAATCTTTGTCTTCCAACGATGATATTGGGGCGCTGATCATTAATGTAAATAAATATGTCAATTGCAGTGATTCTCTGGAAACAGAGGTTTAAAACCAATAATACTCAATATAATTATATTATGCTGATGCCCTGGTGAAACAAACACTTGTTTTGAAGAAAAAGAAAAGAGATTCAGCACTGCCACTTCTGCAGAGTTTGCACTGGCTGCCAGTCGAGAAAAGAATAATGTACAAATTGTCATCCATTTGTCACAAATGTGTCAATAATACTGCTCCATCGTACCTAGTTGATTTAACTGATTACTATGTTCCATCTCGTCAACTAAGATCATCATCTGACACTACAAAATTGAAAGTACCTAAAATGAATCTGTCCACTGTAGGAGAAAAGTCCTTTTCATTTCTTGGCCCTACCATCTGGAACACTCTTCCAAAGACAACCAGGGAAATTAATGACATTGGTTCTTTCAAACGCCATCTGAAGACCCATTTCTTTCAGACAAACTAGGCTAGGTGTTTTTCGGCAGCAACAATAGTAAATATTTTTGAATTTCTTTTGTGTATGCGTGTGTGTGTGTGTGTGTAAGAGTTTGTTAAAGCGCCCAGAGCTTGTCATCGACGGGGTTGGGCGCTATATAAATGCAATATATTATTATTATTATTATAATACGGTACGTACCTATAACTTTTATTGATACCACCACCTTACGATTTCAACTACTTAATGTATGAGTCTTCAGTTCAGTCACAGTAACTACCACTGTTTAGTTTTCTACATGTATGTATACATTAAATTTTAAAACTATTAGATTAATATCGGAAAGCTTATTACAGGGTCTTTTCCATTTGATTCTTATGAAGCCTGTTGTAAGCATTCGAAACTGAAAAGACAGAAAGGTGAATCAGAAAAGTAGAATTAAAAAAGAAAAAAGTTATAATTGCAATACACTGCCGTTGGATCGGTGGTGGGAACAGCACTAGCCTAAAAATATCTCATCTGTGCGAATCAAGTTCGATTTTTCCGCTTGGTCGATCCGTTTAAAATCCGAATTGCAATCCGGCTTCGCGGAGGAGAGGGGGAGGGGCACCAATTACGCTCGAAAAAAAAGGGGGAAGGGGGTCCAAATGCCAAGGGCAGCGATCCATCTAAAACAAAGACCTCAAACCTGGGATGGGGGGGGGGGGAGAGTAAAACAGCCTCTGAAACGCGTACTTGAGGAAGGGGGATGCTTTTATGCGAATACTGTGAATTGTGCATGGAGAGTGATTTTTTATCATGTTAGAGAGCATAGTCTGTACAGCGAGTGTTATAGCCTAAAGCAAATCGAATAGCAGATCTACTGTGTTATAAACTCTGTTGATTTGATTAAAAAGAGAAGATGAAATGTGGATATAAGAAAAAAACTACACTTAGAGCTGTCTGCCTGAGGGGTTTTTCAGGTTTAACTTGCCTACGTCAAACAACGTGCAGCCCGCGCTGTAAACGAAGCCAGAAATACTATTGATCGGAAACAGTCGGAAATGGCCGAAGTGTATAAGGGAAATCACTCTAAAATATCAAAATAATAATTATAATTATCGAACGCATCAGTTACTAAAAATAAGCATTGGTTATTTCATATTAGTCAAGTTTGCAGCGATTTATCGGGCTGAGCCGTGGCGGTGTGGTAAACGACCGCTGAAATAACGGTCACTTCTTCAGAGCCTGAAGCTGATGAGGTAGTGTCGCTGAGTCTTCGGATCCAGTGGCACGCCACACTGCTGACTCGATACTCAGTCTTTTGCTTTTTTTTTTTCCCTTTTTTTTTTTTTTTCCTCATTTGTTTGTTATGAACTATCCATCGATGTGTTGCATACCCGGGCAAATTTTTTTAAATTTTTTATAAAACTTCCACTTTTTGAAAAAATTAACTTTCTATTAATTGGAGAGTTTTACAGTGCAGCATTTTATGCATACGGTGCTTTCAGAGCTTAACTTGGAGATATTAATCAAAACGTTGACACCCCCTCCCCACCCCCCCACCCCCACCCCCACCCCCAAAAAACGTCTCTAGTGGAGAGCTTTACTATGCAGCATTTTATGCATACTTTCAGGGCTTAACACGGAGATATTAATCAAACGTTAACCAAAAAAAAAATTTTTTTAAACTGTCTAGTGGAGAGCTTTACTGTGCAGCGTTTTATGCATAGTTTCAGAGCTTAACATGGAGATATTAATCAAAACGTTAAGCAAAAAAAAAAAAAAACGTCTCTAGTGGAGAGCTTTACAGTGCAGCGTTTTATGCATACGTTCAGAGCTTAACTTGGAGATGTTAATCAAAACGTTAACAAAAAAAACAACAAAAAAACCTGTCTAGTGGAGAGCTTTACTGTGCGGTATTTTATGCATACTTTCACAGCTTAACTTGGAGATATTAATGAAAAAAAAAAAAAAAACGTCTCTGGTGGAGAGCTTTACAGTGCGGCATTTTATGCATAGTTTCAGAGCTTAACATGGAGGTAGTAATCAAAACATTGACCAAAAAAACAACCTGTCTAGTGGAGAGCTTTACAGTGCAGCATTTTATGCATAGTTTCAGAGCTTAACATGGAGGTAGTAATCAAAACATTGACCAAAAAAACAACCTGTCTAGTGGATAGCTTTACAGTGCAGCATTTTATGCATAGTTTCAGAGCTTAACGTGGAAGTAGTAATCAAAACGTTGACCAAAAAAAACAACCTGTCTAGTGGAGAGCTTTACAGTGCAGCATTTTATGCATAGTTTTAGAGCTTAACATGGAGGTAGTAATCAAAACATTGACCAAAAAAACAACCTGTCTAGTGGAGAGCTTTACAGTGCAGCATTTTATGCATACTTTCAGAGCTTAACATGGAGGTAGTAATCAAAACGTTGACCAAAAAAACAACCTGTCTAGTGGAGAGCTTTACAGTGCAGCATTTTATGCATAGTTTTAGAGCTTAACATGGAGGTAGCAATCAAAATGTTGACCAAAAAAAAAAACCTGTCTAGTGGAGAGCTTTACAGTGCAGTATTTTATGCATAGTTTTAGAGCTTAACATGGAGGTAGTAATCAAAACGTTGACCAAAAAACCAACCTGTCTAGTGGAGAGCTTTACAGTGCAGCATTTTATGCATAGTTTCAGAGCTTAACGTGGAAGTAGTAATCAAAACGTTGACCAAAAAAACAACCTGTCTAGTGGAGAGCTTTACAGTGCAGCATTTTATGCATAGTTTTAGAGCATAACATGGAGGTAGTAATCAAAACGTTGACCAAAAAAAACAACCTGTCTAGTGGAGAGCTTTACAGTGCAGCATTTTATGCATAGTTTTAGAGCTTAACATGGAGGTAGTAATCAAAACGTTGACCAAAACACAACCTGTCTAGTGGAGAGCTTTACAGTGCAGCATTTTATGCATAGTTTTAGAGCTTAACATGGAGGTAGTAATCAAAATGTTGACCAAAAAAAAAACCTGTCTAGTGGAGAGCTTTACAGTGCAGCATTTTATGCATAGTTTTAGAGCTTAACATGGAGGTAGTAATCAAAACGTTGACCAAAACACAACCAGTCTAGTGGAGAGCTTTACAGTGCAGCATTTTATGCATAGTTTTAGAGCCTAACATGGAGGTAGTAATCAAAATGTTGACCAAAAAAAAAACCTGTCTAGTGGAGAGCTTTACAGTGCAGCATTTTATGCATAGTTTTAGAGCTTAACATGGAGGTAGTAATCAAAACGTTGACCAAAACACAACCAGTCTAGTGGAGAGCTTTACAGTGCAGCATTTTATGCATAGTTTTAGAGCTTAACATGGAGGTAGTAATCAAAATGTTGACCAAAAAAAAAACCTGTCTAGTGGAGAGCTTTACAGTGCAGCATTTTATGCATAGTTTTAGACCTTAACATGGAGGTAGTAATCAAAACGTTGACCAAAAAACCAACCTGCCTAGTGGAGAGCTTTACAGTGCAGCATTTTATGCATAGTTTTAGAGCTTAACATGGAGGTAGTAATCAAAATGTTGACCAAAAAAAAACCTGTCTAGTGGAGAGCTTTACAGTGCAGCATTTTATGCATAGTTTTAGAGCTTAACATGGAGGTAGTAATCAAAACGTTGACCAAAACACAACCTGTCTAGTGGAGAGCTTTAAAGTGCAGCATTTTATGCATACTTTCAGGTCTTAACTTGGAGATATTAATGAAAAAAAAAACAAAAAAACTCCCAATGGGAGAGCTTTACAGTGCGGCATTTTACGCACACTGAAGAAGTGACCAAGGTATCTGCGGTCCTTTAGTCATACCACCACGGCTCATAGCAAACAAATGAAAAAAAAAAAAAAGAAAAGAAAGGGAAAAAAGCAAAAGACTATAATTATCGAGTCAGGAGTGTGGAGTGCCACTAGATCCAGAGACCTAGCAACAACAGCTTCTAGTTCTGAAGAAGTGACCGGGATATCTACGGTCGTTCAGCCACACCCCCACGGCTCATAACAAAACAAATGAAAAAAAAAAAATTAAAGAAGAGAACAAAAAAAAACAAAAAGCAGAAGACTGAGTATCGAGTCAGGAATGTGGGGTGCTACTGGATCAAAAGACCTAGCGACATCTGAAGAAGTGACCGGGGTTAAGGTTTTCTACACGGTCCCTTTGCCACACTGCCACGGCTCAGCCCAATAAAAAGCTGCAAACTTGACCATATGAAATAAACCTTAAGTTATTTTTAGCAGCTTGCTAATACAGAGATCGATATTTTCGTCTGTCCACCTGGGAGAGCCTATATTTTTTTAGTAACCTAGCTAGGTCATATCCAGTTCCTTAAACATGAAATGGACGTAAAAATTAACAACACTTGCGAATTTGAGGCTGGAGCCCCCACCCCCACCTCACCTCACCACCAAAAAAAACAACCCAACAACAAACAGCCCGTAAGAGCAAGATAAACGAAAGAAGAAACAGAAGAAACAAAAGAAAATGTATTATATTATAACATTAAGATTTTTTTCCCCAAATCATGATGTCGTAGCTCCGATGACAAAACTTGCTAACTTTGAAGATTTTTTGTTGTGTGTTTTTTGTTGGTTTTCTGTTGTTTTTTTCTGAGGAATTGAAAGTTTAGACCTTCCTTCGAATACAGTAAAAATATTAGAGAGAAATGTAAAAGTGGAAATAGTATTAATATTGCGAAAACAAAATGTGCCAAGCCGAGTGAACGCTCTTTTAATTTTTCGGACCATAAAATCTGCTAACCCAGCTTTAGCTTTGTCACGACCTGCTTACTGCCTGCCATGCTGATAGCTGCCTTTTAAAATGCCTTTGCCATCGTGTCTAACCACCTGTTCACACCACTCGATGACTATAATGGTCATTTCTCCATCATCACGATGACGCAAACTGTACACGCCATTAGTAAACTTCTTGGCCATAAAATTTCAATACTTCAAATCCTTGAGGAGAGTCAGGCAAACAGATTGAAATTTAAATTATTTTTTTGATGTTTTTTTGTTTATAGTTCAAGTTCAAGTTTAGTTTATTGTAGGTCTTACGGTCAATTCAAAATACACAGAAGAATCATGCAAACAATCTTTGAAAACAAACAAACAAACAAACAGACAAAACACACGGTCATTCACTCTCTCCGCTCCCTGCTGCATGCTACAATTTATACACTTACTGAATTACTATAGTATACAATTAAATACAACTTGTAATTGCCAGCAACAGTCATCATTTTTCAATCCCCCCTTCCATAGACTCCTTAATCTGTTTTTATCATTTAAATTAGAACATGGAACTTGCTGCATGTTAATACGTTCCCCAATTTTGATTAAACGATGTTTAATGAAGTGGTAAAGTTAACACAAAAAAAAAGGGATAAAACCTTTGTTATTCTGCTCATACAGACCAATAAATTATGCTGGGATTCCAACTTCTAGTCCATATTTAAGTACCTCGAATGCATGTAAGTAGGCCTATGTATGTATGTTTGTGTTAGAAAAAAATACTGGCTCACACAGCTCGGATTTACATGAAATTTTGAAGATGGCTTCATTTCATCCTGCAGAATATTTTATTATCTTCCTTTTCACATTTTGAGGCTCCAAATTGTGGGGAAGTATTTTTCTTTTCAGTTTGCTCTGTATCGCCGACCGCTCGCCTCGGGTTCTTTTCACAAACATATGAGCCTGTGATGTCATCACTTCCTTCCAATGTGTTCGCAATTACACAAAATAATTACTCTGTGCGCAGTTCATTGTTATTCTTGCAGTAAGACCAAAGACACTAGATACAATAAGATGAAATAGTCTAACAATAAACAAACATACAAACAACTGCAAAAAAACAAAATAAATTTAAAGGAATAAGCAAGGTGAAGCAGATCGGGGAGGCCCCCAGGAAATCAAAGGATCTCAGATCGAGGTGAAGCAGATCCATTATAACCACTCAGAACTGAAACTAAAAAACAGATTTATTCCGGGCAGCACTGGGTACCTCAGCTAGTTTACTATTATATTTCAGCTATTTCACAAACACAAAGACAGTCTTGGGCAAATAAGTTGAAAGCAACAATGAAAACATTCTTAAACCAACTTCCCACAGCTTTAAGTATAATTAACTATAATGTAAATCGACAATAGGTGCAAGGCCAAACACAATTTCATCAATAAGTTTATTGTATAACTATCTCTAAGGCACCATGTTTGACTGTAAAAAAGCAAAGGAGAAATTTGAAAAAAAAAAGAAAGAAGGAAAAAATCAGCTGCAAAAATCCTTTCAGTTTCCGTAGAGACTTATAAATATTTATAAACAAACAAGGCACATTCTATTTCCACCTCTACAAATTAACATACAAAATAAAACCAGCTCCCCAAACACTTTATAAACAAAATAGTTAGCAAATGAGCCCATTTTAGTATCCCTTCCTCCCCCATTTACATCCAAAACAGCTTCTTATTGAAAGCTGCCGTGCAATCATAATTTATTGTATCACATTCTCAATTATATTGTCTTTTTTTTTTTTTAATGCTTTATCTTGCATATATTATATAAATTATAATTATATACATCTGTCAGGGTTAGGACTAGAATTGTCGTGCTGGGTCACGGTTTGTTTATTTCAGGGTCTCGTTGATTTTAGCCAGTGCAAATGTCCTTGAACTATTCTCGTGGACAGTTTGTTTTTGTAATGCTTTTTCTTAGAGATGGAAAGAAAGTGGGGCAAGATAGAATAAATGGATGAGTTAACAGTGACGGTGCAATTCTCGACCCCGTGATTTTGATAAACTTTAACAGGGGTGAGAAAAGGGAGTGAGTAAATTCGTACATAAAACGTAGAGGGTTTAGAGACTTTAGTAAGGGTTTTGATATGTTAATTTGACCTTGTCTGTTACTATTAATAGAATCTATTAATACTACGAGCTGAGCTCGAAATGGATGCACCAATCAAATTTGGGCAGTTGGCTGGGGAATTGCATATGGCCGCGCGGTATTTAAGCGCAGCCATTCCTATGTTTGATCACTCCATGCAGAAATTATCCATCTGTGAAGGCAGTCGGCGGGATTCAGCCTGAGAGAATCAGAAGATTGTTAAAGTCATGTCTATGTCCTTGATAGACACTGGAATGAGACCATACGCTCTTCAGAAATTATCTACTGCTATTATCTCCGGCTCCCTGATCTCGTATCAGGGACCAAGTGTAAGTGTCTATTGATTCGACGATGAACGTGAAGCTGACCTTAAATTTTCCAGTAGAAGTGCTACCGAAGAATGCAAGACTACAATGTATTTTACTTGCAACTAGATCTAGCATGAGTGTCTGGTATACACATTTGTAAATTGAAATTGATGTGTCTGGATGAGGCTGGGGATTGCCAGCCCATCCTAGAGTAGATCTAGATCTAACTTAACTACGTCAGTGTGTATTAACGAGTTTGATCCTTTATAAGCGGTAGGCACAAATAACTGAGTTAACATTGTCGTCTGAGACATTAAGATATTATTTGTTAGATAGTAGGCAGGCGATATCTGAAAGATAGATAAGTAATAATTAAATTGTGAATGAGTCAGAATGATATAATCTTTTAAGAATCTAGAGGAGACTTCTAGTGATATATTATTGAATTTTCATTTGATGCTGCTGATGTTGTCTTTTTAGTATGTAAGAGCTAGACGAAATTTGTTAGGGAATTTAAAGTAATAAATTTGTGGCCCTGCAAGGTCCTTGGTAAAACTTATTCGAATTGTTATTAGTATATGTGGCATGGTATGGAAGAGTAATTTCTAAAAACCTCTCGATAGTTTAAATGCAGTCGTAACAATAATTCCATATAACCCAACTCCGTAACAACATCAAAATACAACATATGGTTATGATGTAAAAAAAACAAGGGAAAAGAAATTACTAGCTTGCAAATTCTCAAATATCTCGCTGGCCCTTTCAAGAACTTGTGTATGTGCAAAGCACCTAATTCTACAAGGGAGGGAAAATCCTGTTTTACTTGAACTGTATCCATCATCTTAAATACACTTTTAAATACAAACATCGAGGGCTGCATGGTTAACTCATTGTAACCTGGTTTTTACAAATGTTTCAGGTTAACTCTTTCCCCATGGGCAAGCATTCCACTTCTGGACGGAGCACCTCGTGGGTTTACACGCCATACTGTACTGTGCATTTGTAAACAAAGTTCACCTTACTCCACAACAGCTGGCCAAACTATACACTTACTGCATACGAAGTGTCTCTGGACACGCTAGGACAAACGAAGCTTAACCAAGAATTCTATTTTTAAGGTTCAATGTCACGGGATGTTTATTTCCAAAACAGTGGTCAAGGAATACCTTTACAATGTCCCAATGCAGGCTGCGCTGTACCAGCTGCCGCTAGGGAAGCCTGCGACACAGTGTGCATTGTACGGTAGCGAAAGAGTTAAGCACAAAAAAAAAAAAAAAGAATGAATACAAATGTAAATTTCTTTATCAGACTTGAATTTGAGTTTGGAGAAAGCATGTCAGCACAAATAACAGTCACATTGTACTATGAAAAAGTTTCACAGCTAAGATAGTTTAAAGAACATTATTTCACCCTTAGTTGTCAAAGTTTAAACCCCAACTCATGAAACAATCTGCAGGATGTCAAGGGTTACAGTCACACCAAGTATCTCATCTTTTCAAAAAAGTTGAGTTACAACAGCTTACCATGCAGCTCTTGAGATAGAAAATTTGCAATATTGTACCGTTCTTTAATTCATTCGCTGAATATTTGGCTCGTGGGTTTCCCCTTCGCTACAGAAAGCTGAATATTCGACTAGAGTGAACACTGATTTTCCAACACTAATATCTAAGCCAAATTCTCGAAATACTGAATCCCATCCTGGTTTACTGATTTTCCTTTACTTTAACGTCTGATGTATTATGTCTTCTGTTTGAAGTGAGTGAAAGAAAAACCATCTTTGAACTACGTCTAAATTTCAAACTGGATAGTGCTGCGAGCTCCTGTCCACACCTACAAAAGTTATCGTAGGGAATGAGTTAATCAAGAGCAAGGATAAAATTCCTTCATGGATTTCTTAGAATATTTCATAAGAAGAGACGTCATTATGTTAATACATGTACATTGTGTGTACATGTGTACAGTTTCATGACAGGGTCAGGAATATCATATGTGTGCTCCAGATGATATTTGTATTATTATATATTATGACCTATGATTGTATGAATCAATAAGAAAAATATTTTTAAAATGATGATCACTGCAGGCATACGTAATTAAAACAGAACTAAACTGCCCTGAAAATACCTTACAGCTCCAAGTTCCAAACTGAAACAGTGAGGAAATGGACCTGTTCTACCTTATGTAGTTTAATCTGAATTGGGAATTGAATGGATGGCGAAGAAATTAAAGATTTATAAAATGTTATCCATGTATATCATTATAACCATAAATAAATGATACATGTAGATTGTTCAAAGTTACCTTCCACATATGACAGAATTTCAGAAACACTATTCATGTATTAATACCAGTTGGCATATATATATTTTTTTACTGTAATCTCAAAAAAAATGTTGCCAAATAATTTAGACCTTACTTATACTAATTTTTTCAAGCAATACCATTCACCGACGACCCTTATGTTCAATATTTTGTCCTTTTTTCTTATTTATCAAAGCAGTGACACCTCACTACAACTTTCAAAAATTCAGCTACAATGAAATCAGGAAATAAAACAAAAACAAAACAAAAAATACATTTTTTCACAGCAATTAAGTCTCTTTTGTTTTTGTATTTCAAGTTGTGAATACAAAAACAAGTTCACCACACCAGTAATTTACCCTGTAAATTAACCCTGTAAAAATTTTTTAAAACAATACAAAAAAGGGTAAAAGATAAAAAGAGAACACATTAAACTCTTCTGTAGGTAAAAAAAAATATATATATAGTCAAGCTCAGATCTGCATTTATCTAGTAATACTGATACTGATAGTGTTTCATTCTGAAACAAAAATTTTACTCAGTCATCACAAAATATGTGTATAATTGTACATAGATAGCCTCACTGTATATATCATGTACTGAGAAATACTGAAAATGGAAATTGTACAATTTGCATATTTGTGGATGCAACTCAAGCCTGTTATGCATGCAGTTTTTTCAACTGACAATATATAATACCACTGAGTTCATTCATGTATATATCTGTATGTTAAAACAAACTTAAAACAAACGTAAGGTATAATGAAGAACGACATTTCAACTCACTCAGTGCCAAGGGAAGAACCACATTTGTGCCAAGTCATTATCAGGATATTACACATCAATTTGTGAGGGTGCTATTGAAAAATTAATACTCTGCTGAAGTATCATTACCATATAATAATGATATATAAAAGTACATGTATGAGCAACAGAATGTGAGGAACAAAAAAATTATATTGATTATTTATCAACAATCATCACAGATGAGACAATCCATTTCATACATAAATGATTGGTACTGAATGAGTTAACTATACAACTGGATTTATTTACAAAGCAAATGTTTAAAGGCGTAAAAATTCACATAATTTCTCAAAGACAAACAATATGTCATAGTTCTGAATAAAGCCTATTATAACAGTACTATGTGTATTGTACTGAGAGAAAAACTCTTCTTTGAACACATATTTGAATGAAAGACTGGAACAGTCCTGTGATACATGTAGTAAACTAAGCAGATTACAAAAGCCATTGTTACTAAGTAAAATCAGAGAGATAAAGATCTTTATTTATAATGGACATTTAGTCCTAGGCGAAAACCCTTTTTCAACAAAACTTATAGTTACATCATGCCGGTAGGTTCACTGCCCTCGCACAATTCCCAAACCATCCGTTTCAACCCAACATACCGTATGCATGTGCTGCATCTTGGGTTAAACAAGAAGGAAACTGGCATTCCAGTCAGTCAGAACCAAATTCCGAATAAAATATTGAGTAGAATAATTCTCATGGGCATTGCTTGTTGAAAATACTGTGTATCAGTCCAATGTATAATTTTCATTTGGACACTATTAACCATTGCAAGTTTATTTCACATCAAATATATGGGAAGATAGGTCTGTGAAAACTTTGTATAATGTAATGACTTCATGACCTGGACTATTATCAGTTATCATATTTGGGAAAAAGTTGAAGGTTGTGTTTATTGGGCTTTCATTTGATATTAAACACTGTGTATACAGTACACACTTTCCCGAGTCCCTCCTCTGAATAAAATCCTTCCCTATTTCCTTCCCAAGCTAAAATCCCCCCCTTAGATTTAAAATTCCTCTCCTGGTAGCCTAGTGCCTACCACTTGAGAAACACCATGTTAGAGAATTTTGCATATATATATGTATATAGATTATATGTCAGTGTTCAAACAATCAAAAGGATTTCAACATTCAATATCACAAACTTTAATATCAACTGTTGAGATATTTGTAAATAAATTGCTCTCATTTATTATGTTTGTAGACTTGAATAATGTTTGTCTTCATGCAGCAGATACAACATACATCACAGTATCAACAATAGAAACATAGCATAGAAATGCAGTCAAAATTAACAGCAACTAAAGTAAATTACCCGTCTTGTGTCAGCTGCTGTCACATTTTAAATCACACAGTTGACATGAATGAATAGAAAATGATATGAATGCGAAAATATGTTCAAACCAGGACCATACACAACCAGCATCCCTACTTCAATCTGACATAAATTGATTTAACAAACCATTTCTGGAGTAATGGTAGAGTTACCATAGGGAGCAATTTCCTACATCAAATTGATGGTGGTGCGATGTCACGGTTCTCATAGGAATGGCATCGGAACAGGTCAGTGTTGTCTAAGTCGATGCCTGAAAGTAGCCTTTTAGAGAGGCACAGTACTTTGGTAGGGATGCTTGTCCTGAGTGATAGCTTACAGATGAATATATAATGCATTGCAATTCCGGGTTTTCCAGGCTTCAACCCAGATACCACCTATGAGCAAACTCAAGGTCAGTCCTATGCAGTCTGATTGAAGTAAGTTGCTGGTGCATATTTTTTGATATGAAGCACAATCCTCCCCTTTTCCCCAGCTTGACTATTAAAACGGTCACATCAACAGACTGAAATGGTCACCTCCAAATCATTAGATGATCCCACTCCTGTCCATCATAACAGCCCTCCTAATAATAATACTATTTTATTGGCAGTGCAAGTGTAGGGACAGCTGTCCTCATGGATTTTCTTGGCTCTATGGGTCAGGACAGTGTTGTCTAAGTCGATGCCTGAAAGTAATCTTTTGGAGAGGCAAAGTACTTTGGTAGGGACGCTTGTCCTGAGTGATAGCCTACAGATGAATATGCATCGCAATTCCAGTTTTTCCTGGCTTCAACCCAGATACCACTACCCAAATCCCAGGTCTAACCCATGGGGACAACTGTCCCAACCAAAACAGTTTTAATTTCATTAGAAGTTTCACACTGTATTTTGTCACTGCTCTGTGACAATAACATTGTCAGACTTAAGCCAAAAGGCAATTGACAGTTCACCGCATTCCTGAGCTGGAGGGCCAGTCAGATATTATAGAAAACGAAATGTGCAAATAGAAAAATGTAATAATCCAATAGAATCATAATGGCATTAGTCACCAAGTGACGGAAAAAGAACAAGTTTTTTCTTAATATCTCAAAAGTGTCAAAAATGACTTATGCTATTCGCATAGAGCAGTGATGATTTGCTCCACGTCATAAGTTAAGAAATCTTTACATCTGGATGATGTTTTTTCATGTGATTCTTCAGCCTGTATTTCTCTATGAAAGTCATATCACAGCAACTACAGTCATAGGTATCCCCTGTATGCCAGCGCTTGTGCCTGACCAATAGATGTCTTACAGTAAAGGCTTTAGAGCACTGGTCACATGCGTAAGGCTGCAGCCCTGTATGAAGCCTCATATGATTCTTCAATTTGCTGGGCTCTACAAAGGCAGCACCACAAGAAGAGCAAATGTAAGGTTTGTCATTGTTATGACGCCGGACATGTGTGACTAAATTCATTCTGGATCTGAAGCACTTACTGCAGTGTGGACATTTGTACGGGCGCGCACCGGTGTGGAGTCTCTCGTGAAGGCCAAGTTGGAAAGATGTAGCAAATTGAGCAGGACAATAAGAGCACTTGTACGGCTTCTCCCCGGTGTGTGTTCTATAATGTACTGTCAGCTGATGATGCCGAAGAAAAGCTTTCCCACAACTGTCACATATAAAACCTTTCCTTGGTTTCTCATGACTCTTCATATGATTAGCTAAATACTTCTTCTCTGTAAAGGCGCGTTCACATTTTGTACATGGGAACTGCTTGGACAAATGTGTCTTTATGTGGTGTTCATAACGGCCCTTGTGAGGAAATTGCTTGCCACAATGAAAACAAGTCAACTTTGGACCATCATAGTGGAGAGATATGATGTGGTAACTTAACTGAGTTTTCTGCTTGAATTTCTTGCCACAAACCAGGCACTGAAACAAGTTTCTCTTCAAATCAATGAGAGAATTTTTTTTCACACACTGAAGCTGTGCATTCTTTAATTCTGATAACTGTAATTTTGTTAACTCATTACTTCCATTGTCTGGGAACAATTTACCCTTCTTATCAGACATTGCACTGACAGTACTATATTTGTCAGAAGCCGTCTCGTTTCTTTCAGTGTTAGTTTCTGTAGGTTTCTGTTTCTGAACTTTAGCATTTTTCACATCTGTCTTGACATTTTGGCTTGAGGGATTTGCTATATGTATCTCAGAAACCTTTTTGGACTTATCAGAATAAAGGTATAAACATGCACCTTTGTCTATTATTTCTGCTTGATGAACTTTCTCAGAGCTAGACAGGACATTCTGATTTAATAATACAGTGGATTTTATGTTCCCATTGCCTGCACTTGCACTGGGTCTATTGCTCACATTGCGATATCTTGAGGCACACAATGTTCTCTTGGGTCGTTTAGAGATCCCAATAATAACTGCTGCTTCCTTATGAACTGAGACCTTGTTTGAAGTTAACTCACTATCTTTATCTTTTAGTTGAATATTTTGGAACTCAGAGGATTTTTCACAAGTTTGATTCCTTTGTTCTTGTTTAAATGTATTTTTATTGTCCGTCTTCATTGTTTTTTCATCATGAATGTTCTTATTGTAAGATGATGCATTATGTTGTGATATATCACTACCATTTACATCCTGAGCTGGTGGTTTGTGACGGTCAGTGAGAGCTTCTGAATCCTGTGTCTGTGATGTTTTCCCATGTACAGGATTTGCTAAGAGGTCAGCGTTGTTACATGTGATGCTTGATGAGACTTTGATATCCACAGATCTCAGCCTTGACAATACTGCAGTATTTTCAGATCTTATGTTTGATGACATTATAACATCTTCAGAATTTCTGTGTGGTGGTGGTAGTTCTGTGATAAGTTCAGATCGGAAGTGTGGTAAAACTGTGATATCTCCATTTCTCATATTGGGTAATACTGTGATAAGTTCAGATCTAAGGCTCTGTGATGCTGCCAAATCTCTAGTACTCATATTTGGTGATACTGTGATATCTTCTGATCTCAAGTATGGTGATACCGTGACATCGCTAGTTCTCATATCTGGTGAGATTGTGATACCTTCTGATCTCAAGTGAGGTGATATTGTGACATCTGCAAGTCTCATATCAGATGATACTGTGATACTTTTGATACCTTCATGTCTAAGGTGTGGTGATACAAGGACATTTCCAGTTTTCAAGTCTGGTGACATTGTAATATCTTCAGATCTAGGGTGTGGTGAATTTGCAGACTCTATCATTCTGAGGTTTGGTGGCACTGTGATACCTTCAGATCTAAGATGTCGTGAAACAATACAATCTTCAGATCTCTGGTTTGTTAATACTGTGACGTCAGTTCTCGAATGGGATGGTCCTGTCAGGTCTTCAAATCGTGGGTCTGGTAGTGATTTAGAATCTCTACAACTGGAAGCCATAGATTGAGGGATAAAATCTGATGGAACTGAGACAATTCCAGGCTTTTGGCACAAATATGAAGCCATAGTTTCAGATTTATCCCTATGCATACTTTCATGTGCCATCTCTGTATCCAGTTCTGTCATGGGTTTGAAATGATGTGATTCTGGCAGGCCTTCATTTTGAGATAAAAAGTTCACTAGTGAATTTCTTTCACACCCTGTGTTCCAACTGGCATCATCCTGGCTTATTTGTAGTTGATTGTTGGGAAAACTATTGTGTTTTGAATTTTCCTCTGGGCTTAATGGCCCATGGAAATGACAACTTGGTTTGCTTAACACTGGCACACTGCTTGTCTGTTCAATGTAATTGTCAGATAAAGGTGCCGATGACGTAACAAAGCTCTGGTAGTAAACTCGATCTTCTTGTGTAAGATGTTTCCCAGACAGACTACTATGGTGATGATGGTTATTCTGTGGACCGCTAACTGAGTTTTCGAAAGTCTTGGATTTCAGTGTTGGCCTTGCTTGAACATTGTGTCTGAGGTTAAATGATGAATGGGAAACAACTGCTTGTTGATTATTTTGTGACTGGAAATCTTCTTGCCATCCTGCCTGGCTGTTCTCTGTACGGCTATGATGAATATGTGCTACCAAATCAGGTGCTCCCTTATGATGAATTTCACTGCTTCCTGAATGTGAAGTGTCAGTATGCAGTTGTGAAGTGCAATTTGATGCTGGCTGCAGATCAGAAATGTGTTTCGGTTCAACATGTTTCATGCCTTTAATGGTAGATCCTTGCTGATTTGTTGCATGACTTGTCAAGACTGATTTTCGAGAAGATCTATTCAAGAATACTGGATCAGGTTCATCCGTGAAGCATGAATAATCTGGCCGAGCTAAGGATGAAAATGAAGGCAAAGATTTACGGAAACCGTCACTTGGATCTTGAAAGCCAGCATCAAAGTGATGTATCATATTAGAAGTGCCCGAATTTTCTATGTGCGGTCCAATGTTGCGTTGGATGCTAACATTTTCACCACTGTGTTCATTATCACACATTTGATGATCTTGGTGATGTGTAGAGAAATAATGTGGTAGATGATGTTGGTGACTGTGTTGATAGTGCTGGTATGGGTAATGTGCATGACAGTGATGACTCGCGGGAGGCATGGCTTGATCTACTGCAAGAGTGGAAATGTCAGATTGATGTACTTCACATCGATCACCTTTATTTTGCGGCATTTGCTGATGGTGATTTTGATATATATCATGTTGCTGCTGTGGGTAGTAAGACTGTGAATGATAATCCATAAAAGCTGTAGAATGCATTGCTCCATCATAATTTGCCTCTGGAAAAGTGCCATAAAAATGGGAGTTTTGATTTAAAAGCTGGGGTCCATTTTCCGAGGGTACAAAGTCAGGGCCATAACTTTTCTCAAAGTGATGATCATGAGTTCCTTCCGCATACCGGTAAGATGAGGAGTTTTCTGAGAACAAAGAAAAATTGAAACACTGTCTCAAAAGTTTCACTTCATCTTTACACCAAAACGGTTTTAAGTGAAATTCGTACATTATGTAAATAACTTACAGTCCCTGTTCATTCAATACACGCAATCTGCAGACCATTAATTGAAAGTTTATTCCCAGTTAACTGGTTATGAAAATGTTTAAATTTATGAAGATTTCATGAGTGAGGTGAGCACAGACAATATAATGTGAGAGCAAAGTGCAAATTATGTAACAGAAAAAATCATTCAAGGAATCCGTTTTGAACCATCAGGTATACATCTAATATCTTGAATGTGACATGATTGACTCTTTAAAGACCAAGCAAAAAGCACATATCAATTGAGCTGCTTCCACATGTACAAACAACAAAGTAGGTGCATCAATCCAGCAAATTTTGTATTTTTACTCAATGCCTCGCAATTCTGGTTTTCTTGAATCTTTATTCATTTCATATGAAATATATAGTCTGCTTTAGAAGTGAACAAATATTAGGAGGAGATACACTATGACCCCTTTATCTTTCATAGTGGTAAAAAATTAATGTGGGTAAAATGTGAAAAAAATGTGTCAGCCTTGAATTTTCATAACGCACATAATGATTACATAATATTAAAAGCATTTGCCAAAGAATAAAATGTATGTCCAACAATTATAAACCCATATCAGCATGAAGACAGCATGGATTAAAAATGGCAAACTTTTCTCACCTACAACAGCAAAATATTCCATTGCTGAAGGGTGAACACCAGAGTATGTTGTATTCATCATGTCAGTATCCTCGCCTGAACATTGATTCCTGGTCTGACTTCCTCCTGCATCCTGGATCCTTGGACTGTACTGAATGTCATCAGCAGGTGACTGTAATACATAGGAGATGAAGAGATGATAATCACAGATAAACTACAAGTGCTGCAAACAATTGTATTCCGCAAGTTATAACATCCGATCGATTTATGTTCATCTTTGGAGAGACTCTAACAGCTTTCTTCAGTGTTGCTTCTCTTGATCCTCTGGAATCATTGAGGAGAAAAGTTCTGGATCATTAACATGAAAGCATTGAAGAAATTATGATGTTGGGAATAGGACTGTAGCTTTGATAAATTGATAGGGGTTATAAAAATAAAATACCTGGCATCAACACTGGTTTATAAAATGAAAGACTAGAAGGACCGGAAAAAGCAAGTGACCTAATTAGTACCTGTACTCAAAATGTGTGACACTTGACTGGAATGACATAGATTTAGCATAAAAAAGGTTCTGTGGTGTAAATTTACTCAGAATTACTGCTAGTGTCAAGATATAATGAAATGCATACATGTATATCTCCCATCTCTCCATTTCAGTGCATCAAAACCAATGACGAAATGCCCTTCAATTACTTTGTTGTATGTTATACAGGACAATTTCAGATTCCTAAAATGATTGACCAATTCCTAACATAAAATTATAAGGATAACAGAAACGATACTTTACACTGTGTTGATCCTCTGTTTGAAGAACATGATCTCTGACTTGTATTGCTAAATCTTCCTGGCTGGAGTTTCTTGCCACAACAAAAATGTCATGTTGCTCTTTGTTTGTGTTGAGCTCCACAGACAAATCTGTTGTCTGTGCTCCAGTCTGTGTTCTTGACATGAATAACCCCGGGGATTCCTGGTGTTGATTCTGTAGGTCACTTTCCACATGTCTGCTAGGTTGGCCAGTATTTACTGGCAATGGGATTCTGTGCCATTCACTTCCCTCCAATTCAATGGAAGAATTCCTCTGATCAACTGCTGCATGATGCAGTTTGGAAATTTCATCTTTAATACTACTTGATATTTTTTCCTCTATATTACATCTCTCTGCCCTTGGTTTTATATTCTTCTTCCCTTTAAGCTGGCACTTTTCAACTTTTCCACCCTGTTTTCCTGGTTTGGCAATATAGCTACCAACTGATGGTTCGCAGACCTGAGATTGACAACTGTGCTTTTTGCCCTTGCAGTTTTCTCCATCTCTGAGTACAGTTTGGCCCCCATGATAACTGTAGTGAACTTTGGGTGTTGTTTCAGCTTGTCGATCATCAAAAATGTGATTTCTCAGGTCATCTGTTTGTGTTCTGTCAATGCAATAGCTTGGAGCTTGGTTTACAACACCATTTACGGATACATTGGTGTGGTCTAGTCTTCCCTCTTGTTTTTGGAATATCTGATTGCCTTTCTGACTCCCCGGGGCTCCATGTTTTTGACAGTCCTTGTTGGTTTGAATTTCTGGACCAGTCGGTTCATTCTTGCACATTTCACTTTCAGAAAATACATTACATGTCTTGTTCTCTTTCTGACTCACTTTCGAATCTTGTATATTTTTCTCCAAATATGCTTTGCCTTTCTGCAATACTTGACCATCTTTATGTGATACCGCAACCTTGGGTATTGTAGTTTCATCTCCTTGCTTAGCATCAGGCCCAGGGAAGGATACCTCAATATGTTTCCTGCGGTGATGTTTCTTCAAAGCATACAGTTCTCCAAATTCCTTTGGGCAAAGAGCACATTTGTAAGTTTCTCCTGAATGAATGCGAAAATGTCTGACCAATGCATTTTTCAATCTAAAAGTTCTTGGACACTGATCACACATAAAGGGTTTGGCGCCAGAATGAATACGCTCATGCAGTCTCAGTTTGTCTTTTTGTCTGAATCTTTTATTGCACTGACTACAGGTGTAAGGGTGGTCCTCTGTATGAATTTGAGTATGAGTTCTGAGACCCGACGCCGATCTAAAATCTTTTTTACAATAGGAACAAGTGTAAGGTTTTTCGCCAGTATGTGTGCGCCCATGAAGTTTGAGTTGAAAGTTGGAAGCAAATGAGCTGCTACAATGAGAACACTGGTACGGTCGCTCCCCAGTGTGTATGCGGTTGTGTATTTTCAACCGAGTTTTGGTTGGAAATGTTTTACCACATTCTCCACAGGGGAAGAATGGTGGTTTTTCATGCCGGTGCAAATGTTTCACCAATAGTTTTTTACTCAGGTAAGTCCGGTTACAAATTCCGCACTGGAATTTTTCTTGCAGACCTCCAGACTTCATTCCACTTCCAGACATTTGGATGGAATTGCATAAATTTTATGTTCCTGTAAAATAATACGTTTCCATAATTATTCCTAATCCCTATCACAAGTTGAATTTCAGGAGACATTCAGAGCAATGCCTAAATTCAAGGTAAAAGTGTAGTTTCGCCCCATTTTTCTACATAAAGAATCAAGGTATCATCAACTTCAGGTAACAAAACAACACTGCTGCCGTTTGTTTACAAAGGGAAATAATAATGTGAAAACATTCCAAGATCATTGATGCTTGAGCACTACATTATAACCGATGTTTCCATAAAAAGCAATTGTTGTCTATTATACTAAATTAAAATAACTTTTTTACTAAGATGATGTGTATTTTCTGTATTTTAAATACTTAATGATAATGTTTACGCAAATTACTCTCATTGTACAGATTCTAAAGGATTTTGCGACCTTCGTTTATATTTTGTTTCGGCATAAAATTCACAGGCTAATTACATTAAACTGTTCTGTGTGGAAAAAAATAATAAAGTGGTTATTTTCAAAATCTTCACAAACTTTCCCTAATATCTGAGATGACTTGTGAATACTGCTGACATTGGCGAGCCTGTTTTGTTATTTTTTAGGTGGACCCTTAAAGAACGAAACGATTAAGCTACGCGAGACACGGGGTGTTGAACACTGAAAATTTGATTCCGGGAAATTTCTCGAAATCGGAAATACCTGCATGATGATGTGCTTTCTTTGATCTGTGAAACTCAACCATTCCAGTTACAATAGCAGTTAACTCACACAAAATCTGATACCGACAGGAAGTTTCCTGACGAGTAATTTTCTTGTGGAATTCAGGTTGGTCCAGGAAGAGTGATCAGTTCAGCATGTCCCATGCCGCAACACTAGATGAGGTTGGTATCCTAAATAACGTAAGCACTGGATTTAGTCGACCAAATTCCAATTTAGATTCTACTTCCTTTCAAATAGTCAAGCAACAGTAACTGAGTCAGTCACCTCAGTGACAAGCATTTTGTCGTAAATCTCTGTGAGAATAACCATGAAAAGTTGATGAAGAGTTACAAGAGAGAGGTTGAGAATGAGGAAGGAGTTCCGTACTCGAGCGCCAAAGACCAGAAACTAACTAAAAGAGATGATACATAGCTACCCCGGGGGCTTTCCCTGATATGTCAATCTGACTACTGCCCAGACGAACATCGGCCTACGGCCTCGATGATACAAACTGACTAGACCCTCACGTCGTTACTTGACAATCTGACAAAGTGGCGCTCGAGTAAGGTACTCCTCCCGAGAATGAGAGAGATCAATTTAGACTTGTAAGACTTACCAGATCTAGATCTAGAGCCTGGTAGACTTAGTACTAGTAGGCCTTAGATCTATCTAGATCTAGATCAAGCCTAGAGGCTATGGTGTATTGTATGGCCTAGAAAAAGTAGAATGGATCTCGGTTTTAGATGTGCACTTTAAATCTCGATTTAGAGTTCTACCAAGGGAAGGAGTACCAAAATGATAAGGTGGGGTATATAGTTTTTGTTGATGGGGGCTTATTTCATGCTCTGCTGACCCTGAAATTGCAGAGAGCCATGTCAATTAGCCTACATAGGACGCTCCTATTTAAGTTACATCCATGAAATTTCCTTGCTCTTTGCCTCATATGGAAGGTGAAAATGATTTTGAGAAAAGAAAGAAAAAAGTTCCATACGATGATACATCCTGACCACCCAGTAAAAGCTACCCTATAAACTTATAACCAAACTAACCCTGTCCAAATTCCTATCCCTAGGCCAAATTATCCCTAACCCTACCCCTTACCCTTTCAATTTGAAAACAAAGATTGTTTCCCAGGGATAGGTTCAGGGGTACCTTGACTCAATTGACTGGGTGGTGGAATTCTTTCAAAAGTCATTTCGATTTTCATTGTTTTGACTGTTTTTCAGAGGTGCCACTTTTCTATAAAATTACAGAATTCCGTAAAAAAATCTATAGTCTTAGTAAAATACTTGGTCATCGTTTAAGGAACGGAATCGCCGGAGCGGATGACAGAATGCAAATTTATAAATTATTTTACTGAAGAATCGCAAACTCTTTTGTCGGAACCCAAGGACCCATATAGTGATAGAACTGCTCATGCGCACTCGTACAATAATGTCTGCTCGGTGCCAGACACTTTAGGTCTAGCCTACTTGCACTTGCCGAAGGGACGTTTCAGTTCAATTTGGCTGACAATGCGCAAACATTCAGTTGATTTTGTGGTGATTTCATATTGTACCGGATTATTACCAAAAGCCAGACATGGATGGGCACTTTATTGATGACGTTGAACACAATGGACACGTGAACATCAAAGAAATAGACAAATCTATGAAGTACAAATTCAGCTGGGCTTAGTTGGATGAGAAAGATGCAAACGGTGAATTCATGGCAGACTACATTCAATAGCTGAAGGAGTCCAGAATTGCTTACTTGTCACCTGTAAGGTTAGATTAGAGTCAAGTACGGATCCAATGGGAAGAAGTCTCTTATCAGCCACTTCAAGAAAATTGACCACGGCAAAATATAAATATGTAAACAAAATGGTTGAAAATGCAGTATTTCAAGCCCTAGTTAGAAATTTTCCAGGGGGGGCATGCCCTCAAACCCCGCTAGTTACACTCCCGTCTGCAACGGTGGCATGCAAAAAAAGTTCAGTAAAAGAAAAAAATGGCTTAGATTTTTTTCTCGCTTAGACTGAAATGTTGAATATGATTTTTATAAGGCTTTTATTTGATTTGAGTTTTAACACAGTGATTAATTTAAAGATGCTTAAGTGCAGTGATTGGTCTTAACCCTGTTCTTGCACAGCTGTGCATGAATTAAAACTTGGCATATATCCAATATTCATCAGTTCAGTGGTGAAGCCAAAACTTTTAATAGCTTTTAGTTTCCTTCCAGTTTCTGTTGGTGCCAGCAGCTTAATTTTTGGCAAAGTGTGACTGGTTAGTTTTAAACCTATTCATATATTTTATGTATTATTGATACTTAATTTCAAATTTATGATCGATTGAATATGTGATTTACACAATAATGTTGACCTGTGCAACTCCAAATCAGCAAATGTCTTGTATGACATTTTGGGCTTGTGAAGGAATCCTGGCTTTTCTTTTTTTGGTTCAAAGTCAAAATGAGGCAAAAAAAAAAAAAAAGAAAGTCATATATTTTGAAAAGTCTTTTAAATTGTCAGAAACATGAAGGAGAAAGCAACTATGCAATTATCTTCTGACAGAATGACATTGTGATAAAAAAGACTGCACTAGCTGAAACAACGGGCTAAAAAATTGGAAGGATGAAAAAAAAATGCAGAAATAATTTGCTAATTTGAATAAAAGTAAAAGGAAAACAAATGGGTGAATTGGCTGTTATTGATACTTGTTTTTTTTTGTTGTTGTTTTTTTTTAAATGCTACAAAGTTTACAGCTTTGAAACAAAATTTACTGAAACTGATATGACATTTCAGCTTCGGCAAGACTTGGAGGAATTTGAACAGCTTCACAGGACTGCTAAGAGGTCAAAAGTGCAAGAAACACTCTCCAAGGAAATTGACAAACTCCGGAGGGATGTGATAAATCTTGAATCTAAAGCAGCAGCTCAGGCCACAAAATCAGCAGCACAAGCTTCTAATAGTGCAGGAGGAGGGGATCATCCAGGGGGATATGTTGAAAACATTACCAACTATGGTGAGTTTTGCCATGTTAAGAGTTCCTGACTTAATTTAAATCGTTTATTAACTGTTTCCCTACGGCCCTACATTCCACGTCTGGATGGAGCACTTCCTGGGGTTACACGCCATACTGTATCGTGTATTTGTGAATAAAGGTCGCCTTAAGTACTACACAACAGCTGTTCCAAACTACACACTTATTTATCTCACACGTAGAATCGCAGGACACAGTAGGACAGGAAGTTTTACCAAGAATTCTATTTTTAAATGTCAGCATCATGAGATGTTAAAATTTTCCATTACAGTGGTCAAGGACAATATATGCTGCGTTGTACCGTTTACTGCAAGGGAAACGTGCGACGCAGTGTGCGTTGTACAGTAGGGAAAGAGTTAACGATGGATTTCACAGGGACGTAAATTAGCCAGTTTTTGTCAGGTGTCCAATTTTTTGGCCTTTTTATGAAGTAGTGAAAATGGAAGCATTTCTTACCTGAATATTCCAAGTATCTTTGTTGCAGTGAATTTTGATCTGGTACACTGCAATCGTATTGCACAACAGTTATGAGGATGAGGATTGTCTGATCAGGATTTTCCTACTTTTTACTGAAAGGCCACTGAAATCCTTGATGTCACTGTTTTTGCATGGATCTTTAAAATTTCACAAATAAAACCATCAGTGTGAATCTGTCTCAATAATTCATAAAGCTTTGAATGGCCAAGAAAATACGAGGAAGAAATATCTTGGATTTTTCATATCTGTGTAATGGGGAACATCGGATTCACCCACTTCAGCACATTATATTGCATTGCGGTAATTGTTGACATTTGTTGGCAAATGTCAATGTTCATGTACCATCAGTCTTATTGTGAGGTGAAGTCCGCAGCTGCTAGAATGCACATTTCTTCCCTTGGTATTGATATTATTATTTAAATTAATATTGCAAGATAATTTTGGGGAGTAAATGGTGCACCGTGAATTTTCCTAGATAAAATAACGGTTTTTCTTGAAACTTTAGCAGGCTACTTACTGGTATTTGCACTCCATGAATTCAAGAAAGAAAAATTATGTATTGACTTAAAGATTAGTACTTAAGATGAAATATCATTGTAATATGAGTAAATTTATGTGTGTTGCAGCATGGGATCAGTCTGACAAATTCATGAAACTTTACCTGACCCTGGGCAATCTAAGTGTCGTCAATGATCACAGCATTCAAGCAGAGTTCACTGAAAAGTGAGTATAGTATATAATTTTAATTTTATTACAGCAAAGACAATAGACTTTGCTAATAGAGAGCAAGGCCTTCTTTGCACCCCTAAAAGTAGCGTGCATGAAACGGGCACACTGATTGCATGAAATGAGTGCTTAGTATAATGATAAGTTAATAATATTTTACAATTTTATCATAGTGTTATTAGAATTAGCCATAATTAGAGAAAAAAAATGGCCATGATTTTCTTACAGCGATCGAAGTCATAATAACAAAATAAGGTACTTCAATCAAGAACCGGAAAGATAGCTGAACAACAAATACAATTTAGTATTTTCATGCTCAACTTTGTAAAATAGTAGGCATTTACTAGTACGTGGGCTCTGCAAAACCTATGAACACAAAGTGTCACACCGGTCCACTGCACTGATTTAAGCTGAATACTGTATTTAATTCAACCACCTTGGTGTATTTCTTTTATAATTACAGGTCTGTCACTGTTCGAGTTCAGTTTCCCAATAAAACCTGCCAGCTACACATTGCAAGACTGTGTGAAGAGATTGTTCCTAAAGACTCTTACTGTAAGGTAAGGAGTCATTTTCATCTGTGTTATGTGGTAATAAAAGTAGTCCTGTGGTGAAAACATGGAACAAACCCCATAAAATATTGGTGTAAATACTTTCATGAATTTTTCAGAACCAAAACTATCTTTGATGGGGGGGGGGGGGGGGAGGGATGATCAACAACAACATTATTTTATTGGGTTTTTTTATGTTTGATTGTGGGCCTCTTCTCTCCGAAAAAATTGTTTCCATCATTATTGCTTTAATGGACACAATCTATCTTATTGCTTGTTGGATGACACCATTAAAATTGTGAAACAAAATAGGAGACACCAGGTGAATAAAGGAGGCAACTGATATTGGCGTCACGGCGCCCTATTTGGACTCAAAACCGGACTTTTAGTTTTCTCGACCCTCTAATTGCACTTGAACTCGTAAGTCGTGACTGGGCGGGCTCCTGAGACAGCGCCGACACCTGAGCGTTCCCGAATCCACCACGGACCAATTGTGCACGATGTTATTAGCGAGAGATGTCCATTCAGTCCAAGCGCGTAATGGCCGTTTAAATATAGGCAATAAAATACGGGGGATACCACCGTCAGTAGCGGTCGCACTTGGCAGTGGTGGTAGAATTTCGTTTGCATTTTTGCAGTCGATTTCAACGCTATAAATTCCACTGTTCGCACAAAATATGTTTCATTTATATTTTGCATTCCTATCTTCACTACACGCTCTTCATAATACTGAAAACCCCGTTTCTCTGTGATCAATACTTTCCTAGCTGTGATCTGTTAAAGACAGTGTGTCCATTTTTTAGTTCGTGCTCTTTTTCAGTGTGAAAAATTAATATAAAAATTCATATCTCGGCTTTCAGACGACGGATTTAAGATTTTGACCTGGAATTATTTTTTTGGGGTGTATCTAGATTTCATGGTAGATCTTGCATTCTCTCTTCAATTATCAGTCAGACGCCAGGCACTGATTTTACTGGCCGCGCGGTATCTTCGCTTCTGCCTGTGAATCTTTACTCATCAAATAGGAGTTTGACAATTAGCTTATTGCCGTTTTTAATTAAGGAACATACGTTAGAGGGGCACATGACTCTTTTAGGCCCTAGTCGCATGGGATGAGCCAAACTGTACCGTACCTTTTGTCATATTTTTT
This sequence comes from Onchidella celtica, assembly GCA_963931925.1. Taxonomy (NCBI): domain Eukaryota; kingdom Metazoa; phylum Mollusca; class Gastropoda; order Systellommatophora; family Onchidiidae; genus Onchidella; species Onchidella celtica. The sequence continues at coordinate 38,152,149 of OZ007577.1, forward strand.
TTTTTATGACGGTATACCTGTTACAGGCCTATACTGTCCAATGCAAGAATGACCATATGATCATTTGGAACTGCTTTCCCTCTTGGAGGACAAGATTTATTGCTCTTCATTAAACTGCAGAGAAATAATATTTATTGTCAGTCCCAGTTTTGATGCTATCTGAGTCCATGTTCTTTCTTGGTATCTCTTGTCACGTTTGCTGTGCGAGTATATAGATGGTAGTCTTCTGAGCCTGTATTATCATCTTCTTCTAAAGAAAGTATTGACTGAGTTTCAGTAGCACTCATTGTTGATAATTAGCAATTACGTCCTAGATCTGCTCGATAAAGAAGTAGCAGAACACACTACAAGACTTATTACAGTGTTTAACGGAGAGCAGACTTTCGTATACACACAGATAAAGATCATTTCCGTTCAAACCATCTTGACAGGGGTGTGTAAAGTCATAAGGCGATGTGATCCAACTCAGTTGTGTCCTTGCCATGGGTTTCTGACAACTTGCAACCAATGTAAACCGTTCTTCTAATTTAATATTTGTCATTTCCTTAAGCGCGCCATGGTACAGCTTGGCTTATCCTGTCTAATTCGGGCCATTAAGTGAATCTGTCGATGTTGTGGCAAGGCAAATGTAACCACAAAACTGAAGTTGTGTTCTAAAATGCTAGATTTATGTGTGAAACATGCAAATGACATTACCAATCATCTTCTGCTGGAAGTCTGATAGGCGGTTTGGTATACAGAGATAAATTTGGAGCAGATCATATCATGAAGTTTGTAATAGCTTGGCACAAAAAACTGAAGAGAAACTCAGACTTGGTAAGCTGTTTTATGTACCTTTCTAGACTTCTTTAACAAAGTTTCAGAGCATGCTAACATCAGAGAATTAATTAATTCATCCTCAAACAAGAGACTAACTACAAGCTGAAAATCTGAAAATTGTCTGACTTTTGGCCTCTCTAGTTTTGTTCCTATGGCAGCTACAATGTTCGAATTTACATAAACGTAAAGGCGAGTTATTTCATTCTGCAAATGTATTTAAAGTATAATATTGAGCTAAAAAAATATGAAACAATGGGGAGTTATTTAAATACAGTAAAATGATGCTGAGACGGGTCTTGACCATGGACCGTGACGAAGCAAATTACGGCTGTCTTCACTGCTACCAGGTCCGCCCAGCGAGTCGGTTATGCGTAAACTAAAAGTCCCGCTTGGGGACGCCGGGGCGTATACACATTAAGATCAATCATGTAAATGAGCTTAAGACTCCACAATGCTGTGGACAGCAATAATTTTAACTTCTCAAGATGTGAGAGGAGAATGACTCCATCACATTTTGGAGGGCAGGATAGTAAAGAAAAAGAAAAGGCTGAAACAAGTGGTTCTAGACATAATAATTGCCAGAAAACCTAGTGATTTGGGTAATTCAATTCAAACCATAATTGAGGATACTTCAAAGCCTAAATAGCAATGACGAACTTGCAGATGCTATACATGTAATTGAAGATCTGTGTTGATCTCAAGGAACTAGATCTAGATATTCATAGCAAAATACATGGCCTTCTAAACAGTCAGAGAATATAACTGGCACAAAAAGTGATGCATTTAACCTCAACGGTAGAATAGGGCTAATTTAGGAATGCTAAACTGGCCAAAATTGTTGTTTTTTTTTGTAAGTCCCAGCAGCATCACAATTCCTGATTATCTGTGACTGATCAGTAAATACTGTTGTCTATAATCAGCATACCAAATTTCAGTGGCCTCTTTTGCCCATTGTAACAGCTTTGAAGAGTCAAAATTTGATAGCTGTGCAGATAAAAGATGACACATATGGCTTTGATACAAAATGTATGGGGGAAATAATAGTACTAAGATTCCTAATTTCTTAAGCCGAGATGAGATGAAAATTATCAGTTTATTAGAGAATTTTAGCTAAGGTGAGATTTTGGTTCCACCATTGAGTGATATTTTCCATTGAGCTCATCATATATTTATTGTGTTCAAGAAATTTGAAACACTGTAATAATAAGCATAATCTAGTACTGTCATGGTCATTTTGAAATGGATTTGGCACATGAATAATTTTCCTATAGCTTCAAAATGGCCCAAATCACAACATTCTTTGCTTTTAGGCATTGGATTCAGTATGCCACATCTGATTTGATTTTCTCCCTCAATTTATATTTTCCAATTTTCATCTACGGTTAATGTAACAGAGAAAAGACGAGTCAGTATAACTAACCTCAACCAGGTTTTCTGTTCTTCCCTGGTTACCAGACACAGAGAGCTTATAATGATTGAAGTGCTGTGTTTCAAAGTTCTAAGCCCAAAGCTTGTGAATAATTGATTGTAATCCCCCCCCCCTTTGTTTCCAAATCTAAGTTCCGCCTTGTACAGAAATCCTTATTAATGAACGGCATCAGCTGTAACATATGGGGCACTTAGACAAGATTTACCTGTCAGCAGAGACCCAGTATCCACCTACTGAATCAATTGCAGACATATATATATACATAAAACATGGACAGTTTGGTCAATGCAAAGAAATGTTCTATAAGATATGCTTGGAAGATAGCTGCATTTTGTGGGTCAGCTTTTGGAACCTAGATAAAACTAGCATTTGGGGCCATAGTTCGGGCACTTACAAAGCCAGATTTAGAAAATAGTGAGCCGTGTTCTCTGCTCAAGTATAACTTTATATGCAGAATACGACAGTCCTCTAATGATAGTGTTAAAGACTGGTTTTAATGAGGTTCCAACAGACCACAGACAGTTTTCATCTTATTTGAAGATCATAAGCCTAAAGGAAAAAACAACCGTTGTCGCAATGAGCGTTTTTCACTTTTATCCCCCTTTTGTATCACCATGGTTCATCAGCCTTGTGTCTTTGAAACCAGAATTTGAAAAAAACAAATGCAATTACAAAATATTAGAAATCATCCTGTCAGTGGACTTTCAAACTCTGGTAGTTGAATTTTTCAGTTTCATATGTTTGTGACTAATAGATGCAATTACAAAATATTAGAAATCATCCTTTCAGTGGACTTTCAAACCCTGGTAGTTGAATTTTTCAGTTTCGTATGTTTGTGACGGTCTTTGTTTTTCTGCCTTGGTCTTCATTTGTTCCTTTCATTTCTTGTTTTTCTGATAAATATAATTAGTGAGCAGTTTCTTATTTCATACGGTTAATTTATATCGTGTTAAAAAAACTTTAAGATTAATTTTGTACCAGTAGACATTTCTTGTGATTCTGGAAACAGTGCTGCTCTCATTTGATTGTCTCTTTTTCAATCTAGAAAAAATCTGAGTATGTCCTAGTGATGATGAAGAAGGCTGATGTGGGAAAAACTTGGCCTTGGGTGACAGAACGTGAGAAGAAAGCAAAGGAAAAGGACAAGTAAGTCTCAAGTCAGAGTAATCACATTTTTTCTATTCATTGGCAAATTAACCTTCGCTGTACGTCTTGGGTCTAATGGATCCAAAAACTTTTGTAATTATTATATTTTTGGGAATTTTTCATTAAGTCCAGGTATTCCTCAGTGACGTCATTGTCCATCATCCCATAGGGCTGAACTATTAAAATATTCACCAATATGCTCAAAGTGCGCATGCATGCCATTTCACTTTTCCTCCCCAAATGTCCGGGGGTCTGACAGACACCATACTTTTAAAGAGGGTTTTATTGTTAAATATCTGCTCATGCAGTGTGGGGTCTGACAGTTACCATACTTTTAAAGAGGGTTTTATTGTTAAATATCTACTCATGCATTCTGGGGCCTGATAGTTACCATACTTTTAAAGAGGGTTTTATTGTTAAATATCTACTCATGCATTCTGGGGCCTGATAGTTACCATACTTTTAAAGAGGATTTTATTGTTAAATATCTACTCATGCAGTGTGGGGTCTGACAGTTACCATACTTTTAAAGAGGGTTTTATTGTTAAATATCTACTCATGCATTCTGGGGCCTGATAGTTACCATACTTTTAAAGAGGGTTTTATTGTTAAATATCTACTCATGCATTCTGGGGCCTGATAGTTACCATACTTTTAAAGAGGATTTTATTGTTAAATATCTACTCATGCAGTGTGGGGTCTGACAGTTACCACACTTTTAAAGAGAGTTTTATTGTTAAATATCTGCTCATGCAGTGTGGGGTCTGACAGTTACCATACTTTTAAAGAGGGTGTTATTGTTAAATATCTACTCATGCAGTGTGGGGTCTGACAGTTACCATACTTTTGAAGAGGGTTTTATTGTTAAATATCTACTCATGCAGTGTGGGGTCTGACAGTTACCATACTTTTAAAGAGGGTTTTATTGTTAAATATCTACTCATGCAGTGTGGGGTCTGACAGTTACCATACTTTTAAAGAGGGTTTTATTGTTAAATATCTACTCATGCAGTGTGGGGTCTGACAGTTACCATACTTTTAAAGGGTTTTATTGTTAAATATCTACTCATGCAGTGTGGGGTCTGACAGTTACCATACTTTTAAAGAGGGTTTTATTGTTAAATATCTACTCATGCAGTGTGGGGTCTGACAGTTACCATACTTTTAAAGAGGGTTTTATTGTTAAATATCTACTCATGCAGTGTGGGGTCTGACAGTTACCATACTTTTAAAGAGGATTTTATTGTTAAATATCTACTCATGCGTTCTGGGGTCTGACAGACACCATACTTTTAAAGAGGGTATCCTTGTAAATTGTTGTTGATTAGACACTGCGAAGTACGCCATGCCTAATTTTTTAGCGACATGCAGCAAAAAGTTAAGAAAGAAAAGGAAACTCAGGAGAACACCCAGATTCATGACCTGGATGTTGCCAAACCACTACAGAGTGTAAGAAGGTCAAGGACCTAATCCAGTGGTTATCAATGTGGGTGATAATGCCGCCTGGGGCCTTGGGAATAGTTTTGATTTCCAGGGGGGGGGGGGGGGGGGTGAAGACGAAAGAAAGGGTGACAAGGGGGCAAAAATGATGAGGGGGCAGTGACAGGGGGGCATATGCAGGACAGCCCCTGACTTGTTCAACAATACGCATAGATGGGGTTCATAAACAGAAAAAGCATGTATATTTTTTTTAGTTCGTTTGACTGAGAATGCTTTCTTTATAATGAATAAACATTTCCATTAATAAAGCTTTGGAAAACTTAACAGCACCATTTGTGTGTAGTCTGTCTTCTTGTGAATGTATCTGTAGGGTTTTCATTTGATCGGGGGCCATGGGTGCAATGGTAGAATAATTAGAATCTGCCTGAAAAAGGTTGAGAACCACTGATGTAAACACTTGTTCTTCCTCTGAAGTCTCTATCTGTAGTTTCACTATACCAAGAGTTTCAATAATTATTTTAGTTTTGGACAATTGTGTTGATTCACATATTATTTTCTGTTGTCTTTGCAATTTGAATGGTGGTAAAATTATCAGGTTGGTTAAACATTTCTGAAAGCAAAGGAACTTAATTTGGCTCTTTCGTCTTATTTCATTGACAGCAACAGTCATTTATGAAATAATAATCGTCCATTTCATGCGTAATTCTGTTGTTATTTGCACTTTTCAGGCCAAAGTTTGATGACAAAGAAGATCCCAGTGTAGGCATTACCAAGCTGTTGAAGAACATGTATGACGAAGGAGACGACGAAATGAAACGCACCATATCCAAAGCCTGGTACGAATCACAGATGAAGCAGGCAAAAGATGAAAATCCAACGGAGATGCTGTGAACCAGAGAATATTTCTCTTCCTGTGTTTTGAATGGAATTATACTACAGTTTAGAAAGATTAAGCACAACTGAGAAGGTCAGTTCAAGAACGAGGTCAAGTCACATTTTGCTGAAAATAAAACTGCACATACCACAGGAAACTAGATAGAAAGGGCTATCTATTTATCTTAACATCACTCTGTCGTTAGCCAGTGCTGAGAAAGTTTGATTTGATAGTGGGCCACACCAACGCAGTCATGTCCAAAGTTTTTTGGCTTTTTCTCGAAATGACTCAAATGTGACTTAACCCTGGTCTTGGGCTAACCTCTTTAGTTGTTGTACATCAGAGAATCCGAGCTTGTCCCCAAGTCTGCAGCTTTTTTCACAGTTTTATAGGAATCATATTTTCTAGGAGCAGAGTAGAACTGGAAATGTTATTGCATAATTTGTATTACCTCATTGCCTAACTTTTGAGGGCATGGATGGGAACTTTCAACTTTATCCAGTTTGAAAAGTGTTGGTTCAGAGATGTTTTTCACTCAGTATGAACACAAGACGTGATATATTGTATATCAAAATAAAGAAAAATAAACGAAACAGGTTAGGGTTCGTTATTTCGAACAGTTGGCTTAGATACCGATGGTGGGAAATCAGTGTCCACTCTGACCGAATATTCAGCTTTTCTCAGGGAGGCGAAAACCCACGACCCAAATATTCAGCTTACTGTAGCAAATGATTTAAATATCAAAATATGTTGGACGTTAACTCAGAATTATTTTCATTCTCCATGAAGTGGTGCATTTTGAGCCATTGAACCAAATAGAGGCTGCGGTTCATGGCAGTTGATTGTTGATATTTGAACCGAAATAATTGCAAGTAGGGCCTAAGGTACAAAGTTCTGAGAAAATGGGAGGTAATAAGAGGAATCTAACATAAGCTAGAATATATTCGGTAATCTAGCCAAATTTTTTTAATCATCAATTCCTTTTGTGAAATTAGTGGACATAGTGGCTTACTGCTTGGCACATCTGTATTGTGTCTGCCGAAATTTTAAAAATCAATTTACTGTTTGAAACAGAAATGACTGAAATTATTCAGTGGTACAGTTTTGCAAGCAGGGCCAATCGTGCAATATACGTAATGTTTCTTTCTTAACAAGTGAAATACACATGAAATATGGAATAGCGATGTAATATTTCAGAGATAAAATCATTTCAGGAGCTTTCATCTAGAAGTATCAGGCACAGTAATGTGTTGAATTAAATGTAAATCACTCACAGCCACTAAGTATTGATTAAAGTATTTAGCCATTGAAGATTTTGCATTCAAAGGTAATTCATACATCATCTTAAAATTTACTTTTAAAAACACATAGATGGCTTAAACTGGAAAATGCCAAATGGGGAATATTTTATTTAAAGAAATTGAGAAAAAAGGTTTTCAAAGTTTCGTACCTTCTATCTTTAGTATGTTACATAAAATTTTAAGTAAGAACAGGCTTTGATGAAGCCTTTTTCAATTTCATATACAAGTAAGTGAAAAAAAAAAATCACTTAATCAAAACCATTCCTGTGTTATTTGGACAAAATAACAAAATTTGGAAATTCCATCTGCTTACATGAGTTGAAAAATTGTAAAGAGATAAATATTTAAACACTTGTGAAAAGAGTATTGGCAGCATTGTTGACCAAGTGCTAATTTCCATTGGTGAGAGGGAATATTTGACTTTCAGTGCAGGCATTGTTAGTTCAGGGCTCCATCTGCGTTTCCAGGCAAGTTTTCAAATGCATAAGATTGCATTTGTACATCTATACCGGTAATCCATTATCAGAACGGTCTTAATGCATTTGGGACACTGGGCAGTTGTGTAGGGGGCCCCATGCATGCAAATTTAAGAGTAGTTGCTTAGGCCGTTAGGGGGCCAGCCGCAGCCTATTGCTTTGCCCGGGGGACCATAATAATATTAAGACACCCCTGTCCATCACCCATGTCAGGCAGTGGCCTTCATTATTGCAGGTTAACAAACCTAGCTGGTATTTTCTGTACTTATCATCCAGATATATTCACCATTGTTCACCATCCAGTCAACTGACAATAAAATTTTTTGTTTATATAAAAGACATGACTCTGGTATTGATTTTGCGAGTGTATATGTGTGTGTATGTAATAATAATAAAGAAGATCATTTATATTGTGCCTAATGCACACAATAAGGGCTTTATTAGTGCTTTTACAGGATGTCTTATTTTCTCCAACTGCAACTCTCTCTCTCTCTCTCTCTATCTCTCTCCCTTTCTCTCTCTCTCTCTCTCTCTCTGTGTCTCTCTCTCTCTCTCTCTCTCTCTCTCTATCTCTCTCCCTTTCTCTCTCTCTCTCTCTCTCTGTGTCTCTCTCTCTCTCCTGTCTCTCTCTCTTTCGTTCTCTCTCTGTCTGTCTCTCTCTTCTCTCTCTCTCTTTCTCTCACACACAATCTGTTGCAATTTGCATACACTCTTAAGCACATACATACATATCGATGGCCTCGGGCACAAACCATCTAAGTCCGTAAACGAAAACAAAAATTTTTCAGAGGAAGGAAAAAACTGATTTAACCATAACTATTCTCTTATAGCTATTTAGAAGTTTTGCCTATTTGATGGGTATCACCTCTAGGACTGTGTGCTAGACTGGTTTAGTTTATTATGAATTTGTTTTATATCTATCTATTTTAAGGTATAAAGCATTTAAAGAGTTGTCCAGACTTAGACGGTTTGCGAGGCCATCGATATGCACATGACTTTGGCACAGAGATAAATAAAGCAGAAATTAAACAATAAAACAGCAAAAATAAAATGTATGTGTGTAGTTGCTGTTATTCTTCATTTGGTCATGTTTCAGGAACTAAAAGAAAAAAAATAAATTCTGTCTGACAATGGCCCATCTCCTTTAATTGATGTGTCACAAGTTCCATTGAACAGGCCTGTCACAAGTGCACAGTGGGGTGCTGGAGATAGTTGGTCGGCACTTTTGTGAGGGTCTGCTGCTGTCCTATCAATCTGTCGAAATATTCTGACTATCCCCTTGCTTTTTCCTGACACAATGTGACTTTATGTGTGGACATGCTTTCTCTAAACTCAAATTGTCTACCCTGAAACAGGTTCAAATACTGGGAGATGAAAAAAAAGCCACACTTTTTATAACTCTTCACTGCAAAAATTTTAATAAGTTTCAGTTGTATTAGCAACTGGGAAGGTTTCTAATATGTTGCATGTTATGACATCACGAAATGGTGACTGCGGCATGGTCAGTTTATGTGAAAGCCACTTTAATGTTTTACCTGTGTGATTGGTTGATTCCGCCTCTCTAGTGACCATAGATAATGTTCAGAAAGCACAGCATAAGTGTAGACTTCTAAAAATTTTGGAGTGACTAATTGTGTCATAATAGCAAGATGTGAGTTGTAGCTTTTGTTTACACCAGGTGTTTCTCAAGGTGGGGCCTGGCAATATTTTGGTGGGGCGTAGGACTTCAGAATGGGATATATACATGTATCATCAGGCATTTTCCATATCATTGTATGTGCATTTTTGTTTTTTTCGCGAAAATGGGGCTCGAAATTGAAGAGCTGTGTAAAATCAGAGTTTTACATGTATTTCTCATGCGAGGCTTTGCTACATACGACTTTTCTTTTTCACCAAAATTTGACTTTGCAAAACCAGAGAACAATACATGTATTATATTCACGAACACATACGGTACCTCGAAAAGTTTTTAATGGAATGACACATATGCATAATGAAATTAGGAGTGAGAGAACCACTTTCGTAACAAAAGTTCAAAATCCGCAAAAAGGTCGCAACACAACTATATTGCAAATACCCCTCCCCCTCTCTCTCTCTCTCTCTCTCTCTCTCTCTCTCTCCCGGAGCTTACAAGACCATTGGGCGTCACAGAAGACTTCGCAACCAACTTCCTCCATTCCTCCAGGTTCTCAGACGCTCTTAGGCAGTTGCTGAGTGTGAAACCAGTCCATTCACTGATGTTATCCTCCCATTTCTTTCTCTGTTTTCCTCTCCTGTATGCTGACTTTGTCCGCTCATTATGGGACGCATGTTTGTTTGTTATTTTTGTTGTTTTAATATTGAAGTGGGGCGTGGGACAAAAAAAAATAAAAAATTGAGAAACACTAGTTTACACGGTGTTTTTTTTTTTAAGTTCTAGGGGTAGATTTGGCTAACTGGCCACGACATGGCCCCAGCGTATGAAAAGTTTGCATTTGGGGGAGTAAGTTTCTGGGGAGCGTACATATGCTTTTTGGTCACGGAAATGAATTAAAAGTTCCGTTTTATTTTTACTGTATATTTTTTCTTCCAACAAAATACAGTATGTTATAGGATAATACAAAAATCACACGTAGGCTATGTTTCTAATGCAACAATCAAATTGGTTTTACACTCGTGTAAGAGGTTTTTTGGGGGAGGGGGGGGGGGAGGCTTGAAACCAAGCGTATGAAAAGTGTACAAGGAGGGAGGGGTCAAAAATCGCTAAAGTCGAGCATACCAAGTTCACGGGTTTGTCTTTCTTGCTGATAAAATCTTATGTCGAGAGATCAGCATGAGGAAATTTACAGTACTTGTATCTTATTCAGTCAACAGTTGGTCAAACAGATAACTTTGTACACTTTTGTCTGAGCAAAGATTCACAGAATACAGAGCCGTCTTAACCCAAATTTTCACGCGAGGTCTGACCGATCCCAGACACTCATTCTTTTGGTCATAACATCCCTCAACCGAATGTAAAATAGGGTTAAAGCATGGGCACACTGGGCAGTTGCTCGAGGACCCCATGGGCTTAGGGGGCCTCATGCATGCAAATTTACATTGGTTTTTGAAACGGGGATTGCCCACGGACCCTTAATGATGTTAAGACGGACCTGTCCGTATAGTCTACATGTACCGTAGTCGCGAGATCGTTGGTGTGCAATGGTTTGAATATAACCGCTTAACATTATCAAAAAATTGAAAAAAAATGTGTTAATTTGACGAACAAGAATCATTTCCATTTCTGTGATGCTGAGAGACTGGAAAGACTTTCTGGGAAAACGGGACAATAAATGGGAGTTTTTCAGATATATCCAGCTCAAGAAATTCCTTTGGGGGACTTGCGAAACACGTTGTATTAAGTAACGAAATATAATAGGCCTACATAAAAATCAGCATCACACTTCACAAACCAGCGCTGCTTGGCCGGGGAGGGGGAGAACAAATTTATTGTATAACGAGGGTTATCAAAATTAATCATTTTGACTTAATAGTCGAGAAATATTACTTTTTAGACTCTCTCTCTTACGTTGATGATTCAGCCTGATCTAAAGATAAGTGTTGTAAGAAGTCAAGAGGACTCATTAAAATGAATTCATCTTGATAACCTCTTCCTCTTCTGTGTGCAGGTAATGTTGATTCCTTACTTTGATCACCAATTTAGAAGTTTGCACTTCCAGATGCTTAAGGCGGGTATTATTAAGCCCGGAACGGCACAGTCAGCTGCTGGCAGACAGGAGAAGTGCGCACAATAATTTCCTATATTTTCTGAGTATTTTCCGGGATGACCCTATCATACGAGTACTAAGCCCCGTCAGATACAATCAGCTTTTGCCATTATATTTTCTTGGGTGTACATTTTGCTGGCAGTAACTGGCTGTGTTCCGGACTTAGTGTGATACCCCCATAAGTCAATAAGACATGCATTTTCAACATTGCCACCGTCGCCACAACCACAACCATCAATACCAACATATCAGCACTATTATATTATTGCAACTTCTGCTTTCAATGTTAATGTATTAATTTTTTACTTTTCTGTTTGTTTCTTTTCCTAGCGCAATGTGACAGTTGCCGTGTGGGCCATCTTTCTCCAAACTCAAACTTCAGACTTCAAAACTCTCATAAAACTCTCATTCAGGATGGCCACTATACTGCTGTCCCAGCCAGCTTCACTATGTCAGCCCAACGTAGATTTGTATAGGATTTCCGTCGAGTGTGGTAGAATTACCGTTGGGTCGGCACCAGGGCAATGCCGTTAGGACTGTTGGCCTGGGTAGGAACAATGTCATTCCTATGTGAAAGCTTGACATCCATCCTAAGCGTCGGATTTCCATAGGGTTGCTGGCTGGGATTTTATGGGAAAAAACCGTAAACGCCAATTAAGATCAAAGCAGAGAGTATGGATTTATAGAAAGATTTCCTTTCCGCCAAATCGCGGAACTAGGTCGCTGTGGTAAACAAACATTGAAAGAGACCGGATGCTGTGGACTTAATACCGATATGTAGAGACAAAGAGTGTTTCACTTTTTCATGCGTCATTTTCCGAAAAGTAGCAGAGCGGAGCAGATGCTGTGGCAAGACCACTAAAAAGAAAAACAAAAACAAAAAAACCCACTGGCATGCGCATTTTAACATATCCACCATTTATGTACGCACCTACATTATATACGGAGACACACTTAACTACGCAGAGCACTGATTATATAGACCTTTATGCAAGCGTGTGTCAGAAAAGGGCATTTATAAAAAAGGAAAAATAATTATAACTTTCTCCACATGGAGAATAATATAATATAATATATATAAATATTCCACTTTGAATAATATAAGATTTGCTTATTATTTTACCCCTTCAAAAATGAGTTTTTTTAAAGTTTGAATATTTTTAAACAGATTTGTCTGTTTTGGGAACATCTTCCAGGTTTGTTTGTTTTTATCTTGTTTTTTTAAACACAACATCTTTAAAGATTTTGGCCTACATTTTTGTACTAGATAACATGATAATTATGCAGGGCCCGCTTGCCCTGTATATCCACCCAGAATAAACACCGGTATGATAAACAGAAGGGGAAAAAAATGCAAAATTATGTTTTTTTCCAACAGAAAATCCGACATCCTTTCACAACCGTGTGCATCATTAAGCACTAGACAGGCTCATACACCTCATACACATGGTTTACTTAATAACGATAGATGATTCCATGAACCCGAACAGCAACAAGTTTCAAAGTTTGCAAGAATAATAACGAAAATAAAACACGAAACAAAACAAAAATTAATCGCGCTGCCCTCCGGCCTCCATGCGCACCAGAGGAAAAATACTTTAAAAAGTAGGATCCTACATCGAGATTTTCCATTGCTAACATTTCGTTTCCCTCTGTTTCTCTTTCGTCCAGCTCCCCCACCCCTCCCCCTAGGGAGAAATCAAAGCCATTCGCTCTGGTGTAAACGTTTCATGATGACAAAAGCCGGATGGAGCTGAACCGTTGTTAATGCGAGTTTAATTTAAATGATTCGTGAGCCGACTTTTTACACTCTATTTCCCTATAGCCTTTACAACCCCTTCCTGAATGCTATGCAAGCGCCACGCGCCGTAGTTTTGATCACAGAACAAGAGATTCCAGACTAGTATGTTATAGACGAGGAAAGCGATCGAGTTCGTAGCACTAGCAGTGTCGTAATTTTGTACGAACGGCGAGCGAATCTCCGCGCGCGAGCTTGGCAGTCTGCGAGACGCTAACAGGGAATTTTTCTTACTTTTTTTTCCCCCGCCTGCCGTCTGCTGTCGCTCAATCCTAATAGATATTGGTATCAAACAGCTTTTCTGTGCCTCTTGTGACTGTCCTGTCGACAATTTCACAGAGATTCAGGCGTTTGCTTCAGAAAACTGGAAGATTGATTTCATGCTTTAGGAGTATAAAGCATTGTGGAAACTCACTGTTCATCAAAGGATAAAGAAAAAAAAAAACTTGAGAAATTGTTTGTTCTTCCATTTGATTTTTGTGGTGAGATCTGGAATCTAGATATCTAGATATAGATCTAGATCTAGATCTAGATCTTTATCGGAGTGACACCAGGAAGTACAGGTAAGAAATATTGTTATTACATCTGTTTTTAAACGTAGTATAGCCTACTATTGTTCATATAGTCTAGATCTGTTATTGATCTTATAAATATTGGATATTTTGGTTTGAGTTTCCATTCCTTTGTGTCTCTTTGGCTTCCAAAATGGTGCATGCCAGTTAGAGGTATCTTTGAACAAAAATTATGAATGCAAATTATTAAACCGTAAGAAAAAAAACAACATGATAGCTTCAAAACTACACCAGATCCTGCACTACAAAAGGTAGGTGTGGATCTATACTGTGTGATGAAGTCTGAAGTGCGTACGGTAATTCAAGATTTGCTGGTGCACGCTAGTCTGGTAAAATTTGCAAGAAGCGAGAGTCTTATAAATAAACGTGGAGATAGTTAGATCAGTTGATACACAAATATATATAATACGATATCTCTATTGAGCACAAGAGAATGTGAAATCGCTGATACGATCGTGTGTGGTATGTGGAGGGGGGGGGGGGGGGAGATTTCGGTCACAACCTGAACTTTGGGATGTGCCACTTGGTTGTTATGCGCGTTCACCAAGTTTAGTAATTTTTATAGCGGGGAGGGTATAAGCTGTTTCAGGAAATTCAGAGACCGTTTTCATGTAATACTATCGTAAACCTTACTATTAGCATTTCATAACAGGTTTGTCACAGTTTGATCCTTCTCCCGGCTGTTAGAGATTTGAAATTATCTGCAAACCAAATAACCGTTATCATATCCCCTATAATACCGGTTATCTCGATGTTACGCCATATTTCTGAATGTTTAGTCTCTGCTCTGTTTAACGAGTACCCAAAGTAAATATTCCTGCGTTTTATAATCGTTATAGAATCTTTAAAGAATCGCGGTTGCATTCCTTTGTTTTGCCCTTCCTTCTTCCAAACTTGTCCATCACATTTAGACTAAATTGTGCACAGAATCATGGTGGTAACGTACTGAAATTTTGAATGTATTTCTTCAAAACAAGGCGTACATGTAGAATCTAGTGAAGACAAAATCTGGCAAAAAGAAAAGATTATAATTTTATGTAGCAAAGCCGCTTGTAAGATATAATACAGAAATGATACAGTAAAACACAAAGGGAAAGGGAAGACAGTTAATCTTGTGGTTGACAAAGAATGCCTAGCTATTGTTTGGGCTGTTAAAAGCCTCCACACAAATCGAGTGTTTTACAAGAGGCTATTTTAAAAAATATCTACATTTTATGTGTCATTGCAGGACTGAGAGATATCTTTTTTTTTTTTTTCTATTTATTTCTGTTTCTTCCAAAATAGTTTTGCTGTTAAATAAAACGCAAAGGAAAAGGGAAGAAAAATTCAGTGGTTATGAAAAAATGCCTAGCTATTGTTTGTGCTGTTAAAAACCTAGTCGATGACACAAATCGAGTGCACTACGAGAGACTATTTTCAAAAACTTCTACATTTGTATACCATTACAAAACTGGAGGATGTCTGATTTTTTTTTTTATTCACATGTATTTCTGTTTCTTTCGAAATAGTTCTGCTACTAAAATTGGGAATTGGTGAAAAATGGGGGAAAGGGTCTGAAAAGGGTACAGAAATTTGTCATAAAGCATACAACTAAAAAAAAAAAAAAAGCTTTCAACACTCCTACGAGTGTTGTGTTCCACTCAAGTTCAGACGCTTGAGAATCGGCATAAGCTGCTCCGGAATTAGTTCAGCTGTATGAATTTGAAGGGTGCAAATGAAAAGGACAAGTCTCAAGTGTGCAGTTTCACAACAAAATATGCAACACTTGGCATCCAATCTCCTTGTATTGTAAAAAGAGAAAGAAAATTGAATGGCCGCTTGAAAGCTTCAGGCTTAGCCTACTGTTTTCTTCCCTTCTTACGAGTGAAATGGACAATTTACTGAATAATAGGCAGACGGTAAATTCTTCTTTTTTTTTTAAATCTTCATAAAGAATGTTTTTGTCCGAGGACGAACGGTAATGAAAAAATATGTTCCAGTTTTGACATGGGGCAACAAACATGAGTGCAAAAATTGGTTGCAGTCCGCGACCTTAGTTCTAATTTGTTCTATCTCCATTTTCCGAAAAACTGGATATCTTTTAGTATGTAGAAGAGGTGTAACAAATACATACTTTGACATTTGTTTAAAATGCTCTGTGCCACTTATCGAGCAGTTTCAAAGTTCCGATTTATTCTAAGTCCTTATCATAATACTAAAGCCGCAAACGTTTCGCGTCGAATTTGGCAGTTGTGCAAAACGTGGAGTTGGAACAAACAAGAACTGAGGTCGCGAATCTTTTTCTGCCTTACTGATATAAATATTATTTAAGACAAAATCATTCCGTTTATTTTAAACGTCTTTACTTCTTAATCACGTTATCTAGGTAATAATTAAATCTTCCTTTTTTTTTTTTTAAAATGAGATCAAGGAACTTATATGCTTTCGGAAACATATAAACCCGGCGCACTCTAAAAGATTTGGCAGTTGATAGCTTCATGTTGCGTCATTTCAACAGAACTAGATATGATTTTTTTTTTTTTTAGCCATGCAATTCTGTCGGCAGATTGTTACCAGGAGTCGCCGAAATTAATGAATCTCTAAACATCTTATCTCTGTTGATAAGGGCCAGGAATGTTGGCTTGCATTCATAAACAGCCTTGCGTTATATTTAAAGTCTCTCCCCCCACCATCCCCTCTGTGTATCTGTCTGGCCCCTCTTCCACTTTCTTCCTTCTCTCATTTTTTAGCTAAAGAGATATACCACTCATTGTATAGTTCCTATAGCCGTGGAGAAGCAGATTCTGCAATGCTGATTATTTTTTTTTCATATTTTGATAATACTAAGGGTCCTTACCATGTTACTGAACTTCGTGTAAATGCCTGTTACTGGGAACAAATAATAGATAAATAAATAATTCCAAAAGAATTAGCAGTGAAAGAAACTATGGAAGTTTCGGGGCATAAAACCCTTCGCCAGGGTTAAACTAACTGCAACAACCAGTGAAATAGGATCTGAATAATACAATATCGAAAGTCAGGCTACGGCCCCCATCTCTTCAAGCCAATGGGGAGTAAATGACTTTAAAACGCCGTGAAGAGTTCATGAGGTTTTGAGTGGGATTCAAACTTCGGATCTCTTCCACCGTAGCAAAACGCTCTATCCGTCACGCCACGTCATCTACTGATTTTTATTTTTAGACATTCTTTTCAGGGACGAATTAACCATTAAGCAAAAAAGGCTTAGGGCATCAAGGGAAGGGCGGGGGGGGGGGCACCACAGAAAATTTTCATTCCTGGATTTACCATGGCCCATATGGTGTAAAAACTGCAAATGGTGCAGCTGAACCAGGAACCACAAAAATGGGCACTCACAATAAACATGGTTTTCCATCTTACTGTAAGTTTTGTTTCATTTCAAAAACTAAAATTTTATTTCCTGGTTTATTAAATTTTGTGTGTATTTTGAATTACAAATACAGTACATGGGAACACCAAAATCTTTTAAGTGCTTAGGGCCTCTACAGGTCTTAATCCGGCCCTGATTCATTTGCTCATTATCCTTACCCTACAAACAAAATGCCATTATTGTTTTGATATCGACAATCTGTACGGACTTTGTTAAACGTCGGCTTCTTGACGACATAGTAAAGAAAAACTGCGATTATCTTCGAACGTAAACAACAGCTGATGGCGCTCACAGCTACACGGATTTATAAATGTCACATCAACTACCGGGCCTGTACCATTACCAGTCGCGATTGCTGCCTCCTTTCACTTCTTTCATCCTCATCGACTGTCGTGAATACGATTACGCCATACCACTAATAAATACTCGCGTTACGTGCAAAACATGCCATTTCGATCGATCGCTTACATGAACTGCTCATTTATTCTGCTTTCAGTTGGCCCTCGTTATTTTTTCTCTCTCTCTCATACGAGTGATAGGAACATGATCCATGAATTACAGATGAGCAAGGGTTAAAACCGAACAATTCCCCGTTTGTGTTTTTGATTGATGCTCAATAACAAATGTTACATAGACGACTCAATAACACCTAAAGATTGTAACTAGGACAGCTAGACACAGCAATACTGAATAAAGGGCACAGGGTGAACCGATGTATCTTGATTATAATCCACAGTGCCTTTCATGGATAGGGCCGGGGGGATGAACTGAGAAATTCCTGTTCGTGTTTTTGATTTATGCTCAATAATTTTACGTTACACAGACTACTCATTATCAACTAAAAGATATTTTGTGTATACAATAACAGTTGTGATCTAACCTGACAATGATCTATTGTACGTTTCAGGGACATGGCGAGGGGATAAACTGTTCGTGTTCTTCGCTGTCGCTCAGTGATATTACAATACACAGATCACTCAATATCCACCTAAAGTTATTCTGTTTGTACTATAACAGCTGTAAATAGCTATACCCAATAAAGGGCATACAGTGTAAAATTATGTGACTTGACTATGAAAATATACTGTACATTTCAGGGATAGGGCGAGAAGACAACCTAATACCTGTTTGTGTTCATCATTGGTGCTCAGTAATAAATGTGACGCAGACTGCTCAATATCACCTAAAGATTGTACAATGACAACTGTAGACAGGTATATTAAATAAAGAGCACATAGTGGAAGGATGTAATTTGATTATAACATAGCGCCTTCCACCGATAAATGAATTCATGTTTGTGTTCTCCATTGACGCTCAATAATATTACGTTACACAGATTACTCAATATCCACCTGAAGATATTCTGTGTGTCCTATAAGAGCTATAAATAGCTATAACAAATAAAGGGCATACGAAGTAAAATGATGTGACTTTCACTGTGATGACGTTTCAGGGACAGGGCGAGGGGATAGGCTAATTCCTGTTTATGTTCTTGATTGATGCTCAGTAGTAAATGTTACATAAATTGTTCAGTATCACTAAAAGATTGTATGCACTAAGACAGCTGTGAAGAGATATATCAAATAAAGGACATATGGGTAAATGGATGTAATTTTCTTGTCTTTCGGGGACAGGGCTAGGGAAAAAAACCCACAACTAATTCCTGTTTGTGCTCTTCCCTGACGCTCAATAATATAACCTCACACAGACTACAATACTCAAGAGCCGCCTAAAGATTTCTTGTGTGTACTACGACAGCAGTAAACAGCCATACTAAATAAAGGACATGGGCTAAAAGAGTGTAAATTGAATGTGATCTATGTTGCATTCCTGGGACAGGGCGAAAGGATAAATTAATTCTTGTCTGCGTTCTTGACTGATGCTCAATAATAAATGTCATGCGGACTACTCAACTATCAAAGAATATACTAAGACAGCTGTAGACAGTATATTTAATAAACGACACAGAGTAAAAGGGTGTAACTTGAATGTGATTTATATTGCATTCCTGAGATGGGACTAGAGGATAAACTAATCCTTGTTTACGTTCTTGACTGATGCTCGATAATAAATTTTACACAGACTACCGAATACCCACCGAAAGATTGTACTACGACAGCTGTAGACAGTTCTACAAAATAAAGGGCACGAGGTAAAGCAGTTACACATTACTTGTTTATAATGAGGGCATGGAGTAAAGCAAAACAACTTGTTTATGATCCAGAGTGCGTTCCCGGGATAGAGCGAGAGGATAGTTATGTTATTAAAGGGCGGTGCTTTTTTCTGTGCATTATTTTACACACCGTGATAATGTAACGCAACACCGGAAAGTGGCCCCAAACTACAGAAAACTTACACCGGAAGAAGACACCCCCCCCCCTTTCCCTTTTTTCCCATAGATGGGCAGGAAAGCGGTGTTTTTTTAATGATATTATATATAATGGACAGGGAAAATCTAGGAATGTCAAATTCTAACAGGGCGAGGAAAAGGTAGGGCTCAACTCTGAAAAATTGTACTAGATGAGCATAATATGAATTTACCCACAATTTAATTCGTCCACCGTAAATTACGTTATTTTTAAGGATGTTGCTAAATGTTGTGATTGTCTCGAAGTTCTCGGATTACATTTTGCAGTCGTTCTTATTATCTATATACTGCTAAAAATTCCTATTCTGTTTGTTTGTTTGTACCTTCAAACACGCAGAGATCACTGCACCTATACTTACAAACCAAACTTTTTGTGAACGTTCTCTTCGGTCTGAATTGGTGCCATAAGATAATTATTATTCACTGATATGCTTTTGGTCGGGAAGTATTTTTTGAAGAATTTTGTTTGATTCACAATGTTCAAGTCGAGCTGGTCAAGTGACTGACAAAAAATGAGTGCATGTGCATAACTCTGAAATAATATATAATATGTTCAACGGCGCACACTTTGGCGCGCGAAGTATTCATATCAAATCTGTCCCAAAAGTTAATGCACTGATGTTTTGAAATGAGCTATCGTTTTTTCAAAGGTAGCATCACGGGAAGGGGTGGGGTTGGGGGGGGGGGGGAGGTCTAGTAGGTACATGTAATAATTTGGAAGCTGCACGCCGGTGATGATGTACCCAAACCGGTCTCAGGCCAATACCCGGCTTTGAATTTTTTAAAGGGATAATGTGGGTGTTTAACATAGCTGTACTTTGTGACGGCAACACCTGCTATATCTGCAATATGAACGAGGCTGACGACAAAAACTGATGGCAACGCGTCTGCTTTTCAAGACTGTTTTTTTTTTTTATTATTCTATGTTCATTTCTTTCTTCCTGTCATTTATTTCTTGTTTCGTTTCCTCAAATTACCACGTTTAAAGTTGCATGTTAAAAAAACATTTTGTTTTGTTAGACTTCTTTTGATTTTCCACACACGATTTTTACGATATTTTGTTCTTCAAATTTCCCTCCTGCTAATCGTATTCAATCTTTTTAGCAATTGCTTTTGTGTTTTCTTTCTTTATTTCTTTTTTTCTTTCTTTCTTTCTTTCTATCTTTATGTGGTCCTTGTTATATTTTCTTTTGTTGTTTCTCTCTCTCTTTCTCGTTCTTTCTTTCTCCCTTCCGCCTTTTCTTTCTGTTTTCTTTCTGTCTTTCTGTCCCCCTTTGATTTTTCTTGCTTGCCTTAGTTTATTCCTTCTTTCTTCTTTGTCTTCTTCCGTTCTTTCTTTCTTTCTTCTGTGTCCACTACATTCGGTTTTAAGCACTGCGTTCTATTTTTGATAATATGCACATGCAGTTCATGTTATTATTTCATGTAATTGGCTCTTGACCCCCCATCCTGCCCACCTCTTCAACACTGAGCTCTCTCCATCACTCCCCTGCCTTTTCCCACTATAAACTTGAGTTTTTGAAAGAAAAATGTATTAAGAAAATCTTACGTACGGAAATAACACAGCCACCTACCTGCCTGACGTTTCATGTCTTCAGCTTCTCTTAAACTTGCACTTTAAAATCGGATATGCTGCATCTTGTAGTTTCCCCTTCTCCAAAGAAGGTTTTGTGTCTGGGCTATACAAATAACTTAACAGGGCGATTAATTTGCTCACCGGGTGTTAACTTTGTTTATTTAATGGGTTTTCTGAGCACGTGCGAATGGGATCGCCACTCAAAGGGTGAGGGTGGATT
Organism: Onchidella celtica; assembly: GCA_963931925.1. NCBI lineage: Eukaryota > Metazoa > Mollusca > Gastropoda > Systellommatophora > Onchidiidae > Onchidella > Onchidella celtica. Next base: position 38,173,302 of record OZ007577.1, read on the forward strand.
TGTTCAGAATTAATGCACTTTACTTTATGAAGTCATAAACTTCAGGAATGCTACCTTTGTAGTTATCACCTTTCCCATAACCCTGTAATTGAAGTATAGTATAATTTATTAACGTCCTGGGCTCCGCCCCCATATCTGCTTATTGGAAAATTTTTGATTTTGAGAGAATGCATTCTTATGAGCGTAATTAAATGGTTTTTGTGATATTTGGTTGATTAAGTGTATGTTGTGGAAATTACTAAAAAAAAACAAAACAAAAAACGAAACAAAAAATTCTCGGTTTGAGTTTTTGTGGGAATTGCAGCCTAGTGATAAATTTCTGTGTATCACTGGTGAAACTTGGTGCCAAGAGGGTTAAAACTGATAATAATGGAAATAAAAAAAACAACTCACATTATGTTTCATGAGCTCATTCATGCCCACCAGAATGTTTTTTTAGATCTTACGACCACTGGATGTAAAGTAAACAAGCCCACAAATATCTTTCAGAATAAAACCTACGTGCGTTTTACTATTGCAGTAATTGAAAAAGCATGTTTACAAATAGGAGACGAAAAAGCAATAGAATTTACGGCCTTCTCAAAAATTTACAGCACGCCCGTTTTCCCTGAGAGAGCCGTAAAACTGGCTATGGGCGTCAGATCAAGAACAGATGCACCGTTCACGAATCAGACAAAAGTTACCAGCAGCGGAGTTGGCTGCCAATTCTTCGCACTCCCGGGGTGTTAATGTAGTTATAATTACGTTTAGTGTCTCGCCAGTTGTAGCATTAATTTACACCTGGATTCTACTTTGAAAGTGAAAAAACAAAAAGCGGAGTGGGGCACTGTGGGACATTTCATAACTTCAAAAATGTTTAAACTTTTAAACTTATTTCAAATTTATAATTCTTTCTAAAGCAATGTTTCCCAAGGTGGGGGCGCGTGCCCCACCGGTGGAACGTGGCAATAGTTTGATGGGGTCTGGGACTTGAGAATGGGGTGTAGGGATTTTTCATAGAACTCTTAATTGGGTTCCCACTGAAGTAAGGAAGAAGTGAATAAAACTTGAAATAAGGCTTTAATTAAAACTTCTTTTGAATGTAGACATTGTGAATATACACGACGTATATTTTTTTAACCCGTTTTGTTATACAAACTCTGACCAATCAGGGTGGGGTGTAGGTCGTCGGGAAACACTGCTCTAAAACATTTTAATATTTTCTAGTTTTTTTAGCATGATGAAGGTCCATCGTGATCGAAAGCTGCCGTATTTCATTTTATTTTCATTCTTGAAAGATCAGGGGGTTATTAGGTCTCTATGACATAGATACATTTGTATATATTTATCAGGCTCAAAACCAGTCGCGTAGTATGCAGATTTCGTCCGTTTGAATTGTGAAAAACTGCATCGCAACCAAAAACCTGTGATTCCCTAGAGATGAACACGAGAAATGGCAAACATGCGCAGAAGGTACTTTCCGCGGCGAGACATCGGGGAGGGGGGGGGGGGGGGGGGAGGTTTGCTTAATGCAAAAAAAAAAATTTTAAATCTTGGATTTTTGCAGAAATGGCAAAATTGTGACATTGTTGGTAATTTATTTTAAACCTTCGAAGTGTTTGTGTGTTAGCTGCACCTTTTGGGACTGGTTCGTCTTTTTAAATGAGAAGCAAAACTTTGAATGTCTGGTGAAAAATTGGGCACGGAATGAAAACATAAGCGTATACGAGCAGTCTAGACTGGAGAGCGAACATTTTCATATTTCATTCCCAAACGGCAACAAAAAAAAAAAAAAAATAGCCTGTATCAACACAACAAAGTGCCCTTGAAATTGGACCATAGCTGTCTGGCAGCCAAATGACACATAATCTCCTGCGGTAATAAAAGGCGCGCAACAACGGTGCCGGATGTCAAACCACATTCTGAGATATATAGTGAGGAACCAGGAAGAACACGAAGAAGAGAGTGTGCATTATTACGAGCAAATAATGGTGGGGGGGGGGGGTGAGTGCGCAGAATTTAAAAGAGCTTAAAAAAGAAACCACCCAAGACCAAATGTGCCACTGTGAAAGGCTGAAGGGAGAGCATTAAGTAAGATGTTGCCGTGATGTGAAATTCAGATACGTACGGTCAGCACTGCAGAAGAATTGAAAACAAAGAAAACGTGAACCTTTTCAGAGACTTAATTTTTTTTTGTTTGACAGGAGAAAAAAATGATGTAGAACAATAGTACTGTCTAGGAATGCTGTGTATTTGTGCAGGTGTGTGTGTGCGCGTGTCTTTGGGTGTGTTCAGAGTTGGGGAGGGGAGGGGAGGGGGGGGGGGGAGGCATTGGGTGCTGGACGTGAATCGGGCACTTGAAGGATATTTCATTTCATTATCATGAGATCTAATCTACACGACTGTGTATCTGATGAAAGGACGTACAGTGTAATTTCAAAATTGCTGCAAACCAATTCAGAGCGCAGGTTCCAGGATTAAACAGATAACGCCGTGGCCTTTATGCCGACGGGAATTTGTTGAAGTGAGCATTTGGGCGGGTCTAATTTTAGCAATGTTCTGTTAGATACTTTGAAGAACTTACATGTGTCTATGAACACGTTCATTTTGTTCTTCTTCTTTATAACATTTTATTTTCTAAACACAGAGTTCCCCCCCCCCCTCCCCCACCACTTTTTTTTTCCCGGTTCCTTTCAAACTTTCTTCAAAACTATGCAGGGAAAGATTAGAACAAATTGTGTAAAGAAAACAAAAACCAGTGTGATTTTTACAGTATGAGGAACCGGCAGCAGCAACAAGCTAAGTAGCCGATCCGTATTCTTAGTTTCTTCTATTCATTTTGGCAAAACAAAAAAAAAAAAAAAACTAGAATTTTCTTTCGTAGATTATTTCATTTGTTACTGGTTTTTTTTTTTTTAGCCTGACAAAGGATTAAACATGCAAAAGCTAGTTAATATTTCTTTCAGTTCATTCTGGTCGGTATTATTGTCATTCTTTTGGAATTTATTTCATACTTTTCGTGTTGTTGAAATTGGCAAAATATATAACTGCAGCTAAATTTCAAAACAGAACCAGTTGTAATCACAGGCATTTGAAAGGTACTAACTTTCATTATCCTCAACACAAAGCACATAAGGATGTTGATATTTTTTTTTTTAAATCCACCTCTTTCCAATATCTGCCAGATAGTAGACGACACTTTCTGTAGATTATGTTTTTTTTTCTAAAGACATTTATTTTAAGGCTGCTGTTTTAAATACGTACGCACCTCAAGCGTGTTGCGTCAGAGGCTCGCACGTACAGGTACTATCTCTAACCCCGTCCTTATCCTCAGCCCTAAATCTTATGGAATCCTTAACCCTGCCCTCTACCCTTTCAACCAAAAAAATGGGAGGAAAACAAAAAGAAAATCTGAAAGAATAATTACTCATAATTAATTAAGGCTGTTGTCAAGGAGCATTTCGGGAGGAGCTCTCTAGCTCTGAGGTCACAAAAGGCTTTAAGATACGTACCCTTAGCGCAAAAAACTTGGGGGACGTACGTACTTGTAACAAGATTTTTATTTTAATGAAGGTTACAAGTCTGACCCCGCCTACCCGGTTTATCCGCCAGTGTTGGTGTTGACTAAATGCAAAAAAATCAACAACAAAAAACTGGATTTATTCCCCATTATTGTTGTTGGATTAGAATAAAAAATTAAACAGATTGATTCCTAATAAAAGAGACGTTCATAAAAATTAAAAATTAAAAATTAAAAAAAATACCAGGCTGAGAATCGAACGACAGTCACCCGATTGACAGGTGAAGGTGCTATCCACTACGCTGTTGCAGGCCCTGTGCAGTTGTGAAGAAATTTTTCCATCACTAAACCACTTATCGGGGAATAAACACTTCGGAAAAAGTACCGTATACACCAGAAAATAGCAAAATTTACAGGAGATGCAAAAAATATTTCCCGTTGCACCCTGCGTTATACTTCCTTCTATCTGTGTTTTGCAGTGACCATAGGAGACTATCAGTCACACAAAATAACAGGTAGGTGAGCTTTGCATTGGAATAGCATGTGTTAGATCATCGATATATCCTAACACCCCCCACCCCACCCCCCCCCCCCACTCCTAAACAACGATACAAATCATGATTTAGAACCGATCGTCTCCCCAACCCCCCCCCCCCACCCCCCCAACTCCCCAACCCCGTTTTTTTTTTTCTAAACAGTGATACAAAATCATGGTTTAGACATTGCACATCTCCCTCTCATACCCCCATATTTTCATTCAATATTCCTACACTTTTTGCCGTTCATGGTCTCAGATCTACATCTGAGCACCGGTTGGAAACATGGATTGTAGAGATATTTGAACTAATTTAGAAAATGTACATGATAGTAACTTGCCTCTGAACAACGGTGAACTTGTATTTTTTTTTTTTGGACCCTGAAGCTTGAACTGTGATGAGGCCCCTTCGCAACCACCAACAACAGGACAACATCCAACATTCATTTATTGAAAATTTCGAGATTAGGGGCCCTGAAGCTTAAGCTTCATTAACTTCATAGTAGATCCGCCACTGCGCCTGAATCCGCCCTTGAAATGTTCACTACGATGTTCTAATAGATTATGGTCTCACAGATTCCTGTACAAATAGCATCCAAAGTACCTATCTTACCTGAAAGAAGTACTTCAAAGGTGGGCCTGTCTTGATGAGATGGGTAGACTACTTACCAAAAGCATGTTATTAGTTACGGTTTCTGACAAGATCATTATACATCCCAGGGGTTCCTGTCTTGCGGACGTCCGTAATTGGTTTACGTGTGGGAATGAATTATGAGTTCCATCAAGTAGTACCGCTGTCTTAACAGAAGAGACAGTATACCCACACAAAACAAAATGGCACCACCCCCTCCTCCCTCTCTCTCTCTGTCTCTGTGTGTGTGTGTATGTGTGTGTCTCACTCTCCCTCCCAGTCTCTTTCCTTGTCTCCCCCTCTCTCTTTCTCTCTCTCTCTCCCTCTCCTCTCTCGCTCCCTTCCTCCCTCACTCCCTCTCTTTTACCCCCTCTGTCTCTCTCTTTCTTTCTCTCTCTCTCTCTCCTATATATGCTTTTTTCTCGTTGCGTCTATCTTCATTTTTTTCTTCAATTCCCATTTTGCGATGACCAAAGAAAATTACAAGTCGTAGAAATTGAAATCCAGATAGAAAAAATGGGCAAACTTCACCCTGTAGAAAAAAAATGTTGAAAAAAGAGAATTTGACCTAACTTTACGTATACATTTTGTTTTAAGGTCGAGTTAGACTCAGACGCGATACATAGTTAACCTCCGTAATTAATTTTGTGTAACTCCAGAAGTTTGATTTCAGGTTTGATTACAAAAAATATATGCGAATCGATTCTTTTTTTTATGGTTTTCTTTTTTAACTGTAAGGATGTCAAATTATGCTTTAAAACAATCGAATCACCATAGTAAGGTACAGATACTACGATACAATCACATGATGTTTTATTACGAGATCATTGTTGTTCACATTGATACCGCAAGTAAATTTAATATGCATGCAGATGGTGGTTTCTTTGAGAATGTTTACATATTTACTCTAGCATAACATTCTTTTTTTTTACAATCACTGTGCTGCTTTTTACATTCACCCATCTCTACATCTGTATATTATATCCTCCTGCAATATAATTATGTCTGTCAGTCGATCCACCCATCTCTTTCAAAAATCACGACTATTTTTTTTTCTCAATCTCATTCATTTCTCATTGTTTCACTCCTATCTCTCATTTCTTCCACCATTACCCAGTTGCTTTTATGCCAGGCTGGCATGCTTTCAAGACAAAAATTAGCCCATATTATTGGAGTACAATAAATACTAATTCCAACCTCTTTGGCCAGGTTTCACCCACTGCGCAGATCAATACCGAAATAGCTTTGGCACAACGTTACGACTACATCGCTGCATATGCAAACAGGGTCCAATACCTTTGCCATTCAACTGCACGTTTGTTTTATAACCTTTTAAATACTGGGACTGTACAGATTCCGCTTATAAACAGTTTATGGCTTCTTTGACCGTGAAACTGCCATTTTCTGCTAAATACATTGAATACTGCTTTTCAGCCGAGATAGTAAATATCAAGCAGAATCTTTGGGAAGACAGAGCGCTGAGAAAATAATTCAGAGAAAAGGTGAGGCCGTTTGAAGTGGCCGAACGGTTAAGCGAGTTGATTTTCTTCTTCCTGGCAAGGCGGTCAGTGCCGTAGCAAAGGTCGCAGGTTCGATCCCCGCCTTTCTCTGAATTATTTTCAAGTGACTGTTGTCCCAAGATGGTCGCCAAGCAAATTTTTGGGAATCCTGAACCAAAACGAAAATCCAAATAATAAACGTCGCCGCTCTTTCCATCTTTCTTTTTTACATGTGTGTTTTTCCATCTCTCGTCCTGTTTGTATGTGTGTGTGTGTATAAGCGGTGGGGTATTAGTGAACAAGAAAAAGAGAGAGAGAGAGCAACAGACAAAGAGAGTGAAAAAGAGAAAGAAAGAGAGAGAGGGGAGAAAACAATAATGTGGCAGCCCCTTCATTCTTTGTGTGTGTGTCTGTGAGAGAGAGAGAGAGAGAGAGAGAGAGAGAGAGAGAGTAACAGAGAGAGAGAGAGAGAGAGTGAAAAAAGAGAAAGAAATAGAGAGAGAGAGAGAGGAGAAAATAATAATGTGGCCGCTCCTTCCCTCTTTCTGTGTGCATACGTGTGTGTGTGCGTGTGTGTGTGTGTGAGAAAGAGAGAGAGAGAGAGCGCGACTGACAGACAAGAGAGAGAGAGAGAGAGTTTGAAAAAAGAGAAAGAAATTGAGAGAAACAAAAAGGGGGAGGTGGGAGTGAGAAGACGAAAGGTTGAAAATTCCTGACTTAGAAGTGCGTTCACATATGACCATTGATTCATATGTACTTACATAAGGTAATTACAATGATAAGGTTTGAAAGTTATTGGAATCACATAAAATCTCAGAGTTTACTATTTAGAAGGTAAATGTTTTAAAATTCCACCCACCTACGGCTTTCACATGTATGCAACCTTTGTAGGGATCTGTACAATTGCGAAAGAACATCTCATATTACATGACTGAGAAATGTGTGAGAAATGTTATACATGTATGTCATTATTGTCTGCCCTTTTCCACTGTTGTAATTGGATTGCTCAGTGTTCGTAATGAATCTGTTTTGTTTTATTAATTTTTCTGGCTTCTATTTCCGTCTACTTTGCACTAGTGTCACCTGCTCGTTATTGTCTTCATCTCGATCATTGTCACCTATTATTGTTATCATAGATAAACACCATTTTCTTCAGCACCACATCTGCCACCATCCTCCTTACCTTACCTGACCTTACCTTACACTTACACATACATTGTACTTACCTTGTCTAACCTTGCCTTACTCTTACACTTATCTCACCTTGCCTTACCTTGCACTTACACTTATCTCAAATTGCCTTGCCTCACCTTACACTTACCTTGCCCCTACCTTACTTAAGCTTACCTGACCCTTAATTTTCATTTACCTTGCCTTACCTTGCACTTACACTTATCTTACCTCGCCTGATGTTATCTTACAGATACCTTGGCTTAACTTACAATTACACTTGCCTTTCCTTACCTTACCCTGCCTCACTTCGCCTCACCTCACCTCGCCTACCATACTCTATCCTACCCTACCTTACCTTACCTTACCTTACCTTACCTTAGATTTTAGCTTATCTTACGTTACTTTACCTTACCATACCTTACAGGATTTAAGTTACGTTAACTTACCCTCGAACGCTTATCTTACCTTACTTTACCTTACCTTAACTTGCTTACACTTACCACACTTCACACTTACCTTACCCTACTTTAGCTTAACTTACACTTACCTTATGGTTTGCCTTACCTTCCATCACCCAACCTTCTCCTACCTTACGTGACCCTACCCAATCTCCATACTGTGGTTATATCGATTATATGATTGCCTCGTTTGTGTCTAATCTGTCTCACCCTGGCGGTATTATTGAATAAACAGTAGTTAGGTGATGAAATATTGAGGAACCTGGCGTCCGGGTGGGTACAGATGAGGACTCACTGTTGTTGACTATCTTCTTAATTGCAGATGACGTAACTGATTTGGGTACTCGGAGTTACCAAAATTGTGGTGTTGTCATCAGTTTCCCAACCCCTCCACCTCACCTCTGGGCGCGTGTTGTTGTTTTTTTTCTTTTTTCAATGCCTCATTTGCCACTTATAACTGGATGGACAGGCAGCTTCGTTTTATGTCAGTTTTCCTTAGTATTTTTTTTAGAACAGAAAGAAAAGCAGATCTTACCTTCGTCATAACTTTACAGAATAGAGACACTGCAGGTTCTCCCTAAACGATTCGTTTAGTTTTATACCTAATATAAGATATGAAACCCTTTCCGACCGGAAGATGACATTGTAAGTCGAACCGGACGCAATTCGTAACATGTCGCCAGAACCATCTGCCAAGTTAACAGCAGGATTATTTTATGCATTTTGCGAATGTAGTTGCTCCCGATTGTATGCTCTTGAATAGCCACAAATATCCACACCGGCACAACATTTTCACTTCTTCATGCCACAAAATTTCAGAGCGGATCCTTTTCAGTGGCTTCCGAGGCTATTCATCACAGAGGCTTTGGCATGTATTTTTACTGTAATGGAGCGAGAGGGGGGAATATGTAAACACCTAAAACCTTGTGACCATGTGATAAAAAATTACGAAACCTTGTGTACTACCCGAGACACAGGATATCGAGACGGACCAATTCATCATCTTCCGTCCGCCTGCTTTAGCGCGTACCATCCATGTCAACAATGCAACAATTCGCACCACACCCCTTTCACAATTGAACGAAAATGACTAGTACCACAGAGTTCTTTGAGTTAGTAGTACTCACCGTGTTTATACGCGGACAAGCTGTGGACAATAATTATAGTATTCTGTGTCTCGGGTACTGCGTCAATTTCTGGCTGTATGTTACATGGACACATCCATTTTGGACAAAATTCAACCTCTCATATTATGTAAGCTTACTTACACATTTTTTTTGAGCCACAAAAGAGAAACGCATTTTTGTCGAGTAAAATCGAAAAGTATGATGGGAAATTTCGTTCTGTGCCTAAGTTTACACATTACTGGTCCAAACTCGAGTTTATCACATCTGTGTATTCAGCAAGGAAGTATGATGTAACAATAATTTCTCTTAGTCTTTGCATCAAATCTAAATGCCGTTATTAATGTGTGTGACCTAGAATTAGACATAAATATACAGTTGGGCTCGGTACAACGAACTTGCCAGATTTATCTAGTACGTGTCGGCTAGTTTTTATGATATAGGAGGAAGAGGTGTTGATCATTACCTTCACGGCCATATATTGTGCTTCAGTCACACGCTTTACGCAATTTCAGTTGCGCAATTAAAGCCACAACCTATTATCCAAATCAATACCGAACCTTCCATCGAACCCTCAGTCGTAGACCGTGGCTATAGACACACAGATTTTGGAACGAAGAGAATGAGGCTAACCTTTCTATTATAGATTTATTTACCCCATGTGGAGTCGTTATGTCATCACTCTAGTAACCTTACGTTGGTATCCTTGTGCCGGCTGCATTACTAAAATTTACAGGCTTGTGTTGATGTCGTGCTATGGGAAATGGCCGCATACGGCTATCTGGGTCAAATTGACGTTTTAGCACCATTTAAGGCCTATAGTCCACTGAATTAAATCTGTATTGCCTCGCTTTTATGGACTATGTAAGTTAAACGGGACCTCGCATGCTAGTGGGACTGAAACACATCTGCCTCGCTAGTTAAAAAGTTCAAGTTCGAGTCAAAACGGACACAAAAAAAAAAGGGCATCCCTTAGTTCAAAGACATCCCTTAGTTGGCCAACAGCCTTAATACAATATTATAGTGTTCTATCTTTCTGTTTGGGTTAATTTTGTACGATTGATGTTTTCTCTCGGACATCACATGCTGGACCTGAACAAAGAACAAAAAGTGGAGGTGGGCGTATGTGTTATATTTATTTATTTATTGATGCCTCTGTAAAGTAATTTTTAGTCAGACCTCGGGGGCCGGCTGGAAATCTATACTCAAATGTTTGTGTAAAGAAATTCATAACCATCTTAAATGACAGCCATCATCCCGTTTCATCAAATTTTTAGATCACCCAAGAGCAACAGACTCATACACATGAAAGCAAACAGAAAGATACAGAAGATCGTTTTTGCCCTCCGCAATTCGTCTCAACAAGTCATTTTAGCTGCCACATTTCACCAAGGTTCTTTACCATGTCACTTCGTGTATGCCTGTTATTGAGCTGTGATATGTTTGTGTAACCATGCGTAAGATACGTGTACTATGTCTGTGCTCTTAAACATTTTGTGAAACTGAATTTCCCTCACGGGACAATAAAGTATTCTTTAGCTCTTATTATCTCATCTAATCTCAAAACTGCTTGGCGGACCGGACTGTAAATTGCCCATGTCTGTTCTATCAGATGTAAGTCCTGCTCTACTTGGTTTTGGTTTTTCGGACTAGTCAGTTGTTCCATAATTATCTATGCTTTTTTTTTTTTCCATCACCAACAAGAGTGAGAACCCCTATCTTACATTAACACCGAATCTTTGACGATAAGTTCCGGATCCTGATCTAGGGTGAAATAAATGTTGCGTCCACAGTAAAATGTTGTTCTTGGCGTAAGCGGTCGTTTCCTGTAACATGACAAAGTGGTAGGCTACATAACTGTGACGGTGTGAACAAACGTACACTGCCGCACCTGTCGTGATCAAGGTCGTGCCATTTGTCAGGGAGGGGATTGTTTACTGTGACATCTGAGAGCCTAGACTTTTCACACAATGGTGTTCAGTGCACTGTGGCCGTGATTACGTTCACTGCCACACACAAATTTAGAGAAAAACGATGCAATGTAGTATGGTGTACTGTAGCATGTTGCGGGGCAGATCGGTAAGGTATGACATAATGTGATGTAGCGTGCTGTGGTTTAGCCCGATACAGTGTAGCATGATGCAGTGCAGAAAGATAAGATGTAGCATGATGTGGCAGTAGCATGATACAACGTAGATGGTGTGGTGTAGAAATGGTGAGATCAGCGTTGCCGGTGAAGAGTTTCAAAAATCCCAAGAATAGCCTATACAAAAATCCCCCAATTTTTTTTCCAACGCACAGAAAATACATTTAAATTTACAATTCATTTGTACACTGAACTTAAACTAAGCAACGTCTGCGATTAGCTCGCAGATCACGCAGAATATTTTCTCACTGAGGCAATTTCAAGCAGACCCGTAACCAATTTGCACATTGTATTGTGGGTGGAAAGCAATTTTGTGATTTTTTTTCTTTACAAAGAAATAGTAGCAAATACATAAAAGCCCGAAAAATCCCAATATATTTTCAAAAATGCCAAGATCTCAAAGCAACCCGCAAAGTCCAAAATCTTGGGAAAATCCCAAAGACCCCCAGCACCAGGTGAAATGTAGCATGGCGTGATTCAGTATGACGCGGTTTATCATCATTTAGGAAGCCCGGTACGGTGTGGCATGATGCGATGTAGCGTAGATGACGTGGCGTAGTCTGATGTGCTGTAGCATGACACAGTGTAGCATCTTGTGGTGTAGCAATGTAACATGGTGTGATATAGTGTAGATCGGTGGGGGATACAGTATTGTGCCGTGGAGCATGGTGCGGTGGTAGTAAACTTTACAACTACCGACAGCGTGAACTAAGTTGCTTTTTTTTTCAGGGGGGGGGGGTGGCAGGAGGAAGAGGGAGCAGGCACCGCAAATCCTATGTAATGAAAGCCCTTTCCTGATTGTTTCAGATGAAAACCAACAGTTTTAGGTATATATGGGCAATCTGAACCAGTAGCCAAAATGTTCGTACTACTTTGTTTTGTAACCAGTTTCTGGCCAGTGTCCAAACACCCAGGTGGCCTGGCACCCCTGGTTATTTCCCTGAGTGTTTTCGGAGATTTCGTCTATGATATTGCGTCTCTGTTGAAATGGTATGTATGTCACAAATCCCAGACTGGGAGATGTAATAGTTTATGACAGGACAACAATCACGAACAAACAAGTTTAACACTTAACAGAACAACCCATCAGACTCACACATTTATTAAACATAATTATACAGATAATAGCGCAATTACATACATTATATTATTGCAATTAACTGCCGTACAACGGCCTTATTCTCACACACACTCTCCCTCGGATCCACAACCCGGTAGTTACTCCTAAAGGCACTTCGGCCTCAGCCTCTCCCCTCAGGGCCTTAATAGCACATTAATAATTCACTGGCACCGCAGTCTCTCAATATCACCTTCCTATTGTCATACACCTTAGCACTCCCCTAGCACCTCAGCAGGGCAATAACGCATTATCATTTCAATAGACATTATCATTTCAATAGTACATTCTCCCCTCAACATGGCAATAGTGCATTATCACATTCACGCTCATATCTACGTCCCTGTCCGTGGCCTGACTACCACGACTTTATGTGCCTCTACTGTCCTGCACTGACAGCCTCACTTCTGGCCTAGGTGTGGCCTCCGGCCCTATGCTGGCCTATCCCCTGTGCTCATCGAGGTGGCTCTGCGGCCCGTCCTCAACACCTACAAGAATAACATTACATTGGTATAATACCCTACCATTTCTATTCACTCCACCTCTCCTTACAATCCATGAAGCGTACACACACTAGTTCACATTTCACTCACCACACATCTTACGGTAACACACTGTCACAAATCCCAGACTGGGAGATGTAATAAGTATGACAGGACAACAATCACGAACAACAAGTCTAACACTTAACAGAACAACCCATCAGACTCACACATTTATTAAACATAATTATACATATAATAGCGCAATTACATATATTATATTATTGAAATGACTGCCGTACAACGGCCTTATTCTCACACACACGCTCCCTCGGATCCACAATCCGGTAATTACTCCTAAAGGCACTTCGGCCTCAGCCTCTCCCCTCAGGGTCTTAATAGTACATTAATGATTCACCGGCACCGCAGTCTCTCAATATCACCTTCCTATTATCATACCCCTTAACACTCCCTAGCACCTCAGCAGGGCAATAACACATTAGTAATTCCATAGCCATCAACATGGCAACAACATAGTATCAGTTCACTAGCCTATCAACATGGCAACAATATAGTATCTCATTCACTCTCATATCTACGTCCCTGTCCGTGGCCTGACTGCCACGACTTTATGTGCCTCTACTGTCCGGTACTGACAGCCTCACTTCTGGCCTATGTGTGGCCTCCGGCCCTATGCTGGCCTATCCCCTGTGCTCATCGAGGTGGCTCTGCGGCCCGTCCCCGACACCTACAAGAATAACATTACATTGGTATAATGTCCTACCATTTCTATTTACTCCACCTCTCCTTACAACCCATGAAGCGTACACACACTAGTTCACCTTTCAATCCCCACACATCTTACGGTAACACACTTCCATCGGAGTACACACTACTCACTCGCGCTACAAATCCATGAACTCACTTTCATCTATCGCTCATGGCGCACATTGCTATATCCAATATCACGGACTTCCACATTCCTCACATCTACTTATTCACATCATGGTAATAGACGAATATAATATAATACATCAATCATAATAATCAATCAACGTTCTACATACCAGTCATAACTGGAAAGACTCTCACTAGTCCTCTCGACTGCTTCCCCTTTATGTCCGCCCGATGGGCTTTTATTCACAGGTCCGATCCCTAGGACCTTCTAACTTGCAGTGATAGTTATACAGCGCTTTCGCCTCCTTCAGACCCCGCCCCACTACTACTCACAACAGCACGCTTAACTTGCTGTCTACTGTGAGTCCTTACTCTACACCCGCTCTGTAGCAATCCCCTTAATTGCACTCACTCCACTCGTGACATCATCCCCCACCCCAAAAAAATTAATGCAATTAATTTCAAATCGCATCAAGATGACTGTCAACGAGTGAGCGTGAGCAATACCTACACTAAAAAAAACTGACCTAGCAGTTCCCCTAGTATATAAAATACCGAAATCAGGGGAAAATATGGGGATCAATATGGCCTGAAATATGCATATATGTGTCACATCATGAATAGCTAACTAACCACAATACTTAATACAGAATCAAAAACCACTCAACCTATCAACCATTCTTCATATCATATTTATAATGTCAATATTTTAAAGTCGACTCATTCACACAGATCCTGTCAATGTTCCTGTCCTCTGATGTATAAGCTCCTGAAATCTTCCCCTAGGCTCGACTAAGGTAGTCGGCGATATGATTGCTGGTTCCTGGAATTGGTTGAATAACGAAGGTGTACGGCTGTAAAGCCAATGCCCATCTAGACAAGCGTGGGCTGGACGAACGATTCTTCGACAAAAATGTCAGTGGCTTGTGGTCTGTCTGGATACAAAATTCTCGTCCCATGAGATAACGTCCTAGTTTCTGGACGGACCAGACAATGGCAAGACACTCACGCTCTATCACAGAATACTTTCTTTCTCTCTGCAATAACTTCCTACTGACATAACATACAGGATGGAGACATTCGTTCTTCTCCTGTAGAAGACAAGCGCCGACACCAGAGTCCGACGCATCCGTTCTGAGGATAAAATTAGATCGAAAATCGGGTAATATCAGAATGGGTGACGATGATAATGCTGTCACCAAATTATCAAATGATGTCTGACATTCAGACGTCCACTGGACCTTATCGGGTTGTCCCTTCTTAGTAAGGTCAGTAAGAGAAGATGACAAGAAGGAAAAATTTGGAATGAACTTTCTATAATAATTTAAAATCCCGACTAAGCTTCTGACTTGTTTCTTTGTTTTAGGGATTTGCAACCCTACTAACTTGTCAATTTTTGTTTCTTCAGGTCTCTGAACACCTCTACCCACAATATGTCCTAAGAATATTATCTCTGGACATGCCAAATCCATCTTTGCGGGTTTAGCAGTTAACCCAAAATGACGTAATCGTTGAAAAATTACTGTTAGTGTCTGAATATGATCAGACCATGTCGACGTATGGCATGCTATATCGTCAAAGAATGACACGACATTAGGTATGTCCTTCAACACTAGTCTCATTAATCGTGCAAACGTCGCTGGCGCGTTTACCAACCCAAATGGCATGACCTTAAATTGGAATAATCCAATGGGCGTTTGGAACGCCGTGTATTGTTTCGACTCCTCAGTAAGCGGGATTTCCCAATACCCTTTCGTCAAATCTATCTTGGAAAACCACGTGGACCCGGCCAATGAAGCTATTAATTCCTCCTGAAACGGGATAGGCTCCCTATCGCCTACCGTAATAGTGTTCAATCTTCGAAAATCAATACAGAACCGCACCGATCCATCAAGTTTTTTCACGAGGACGATGGGTGATGAATACGGCGATGTTGATGGTTCTATCACATCTAACTTCAACATTGACTCAACTTCCTTTATGACTCTATCTCTCGAAGAAAAGGGCAACGGATACGGTCTAAGAAATACTGGCTTATCCGAAGTCAACTTTATTTGGTGCTGGATCACCGTAGTGCGACCCGGCAAATCCGTAACAACATCCGGAAATGACGCTAACAGGGTCTCAAGTTCCCTACTCCTTGAACTCGTAAGGTCAGGGTTAATTTTTACGTCCCTGTAACCTTGTGTCGCAGTTAACTCCGGCAATTGAATTTGTAACTCTTCCTGCGCCTCGGTGTCGCTTACGTCACAGTCCAACTGGTCTACGACCCCCGTACAAGCAGTAGAGAAGACAGTCTCCTCTGGTCTTGTCTGTGCACACAGATACTGTGGTCTCTCATAAAATCTCTGTAGCATATTAACATGGAAAACCTTACTCGCTCCATCAATGTGGATAGCGTAATCTACCTTTGAAACAACTCGCTCAATAACATAGGGACCTTTCCATGTCATCAATAACTTATTATGGTCTGTAGGTAACAACAGCAGAACCTTGTCTCCTGGCTTAAAAATTCTCAGTTTGGACCCTCTATCTTTATAGTCTTTTGCTCTTTTCGAAGCGATACCAGAAGCTTCTTGTGCTATAGTGCGCGCTGAAGATAGTCTTTCTCTTAAATCAACAAGGTACTGAAACACCGAAATCTGCTCATCGTCTCCCGATGATGGCGACGTCATCATGTCCCGAAGAACAGTCAGTGCAGGACAGTAGAGGCACATAAAGTCGTGGCAGTCAGGCCACGGACAGGGACGTAGATATGAGAGTGAATGAGATACTATATTGTTGCCATGTTGATAGGCTAGTGAACTGATACTATGTTGTTGCCATGTTGATGGCTATGGAAATAATAATGTGTTATTGCCCTGCTGAGGTGCTAGGGGAGTGTTAAGGTGTATGACAGTAGGAAGGGGATATTGAGAGACTGCGGTGCCAGTAACTTATTAATGTACTATTAAGACCCTGAGGGGAGAGGCTGAGGCCGGAGTGCCTTTAGGAGTAACTACCGGATTGTGGATCCGAGGGAGAGTGTGTGTGAGAATAAGGCCGTTGTACGGCAGTCATTTCAATAATATAATGTATGTAATTGCGCTATTATATGTATAATTATGTTTAATAAATGTGTGAGTCTGATGGATTGTTTTGTTAAGTGTTAAACTTGTTTGTTCGTGATTGTCGTCCTGTCATAAACTATTACATCTCCCAGTCTGGGATTTGTGACAATAAATGTGTGAGTCTGATGGGTTGTTCTGTTAAGTGTTAGACTTGTTGTTCGTGATTGTTGTCCTGTCATACTTATTACATCTCCCAGTCTGGGATTTGTGACACACACCTCCATCGGAGTACACACTACTCACTCGCGCTACAAATCCATGAACTCACTTTCATCTATCGCTCATGGCGCACATTGCTATATCCAATATCAAGGACTTCCACATTCCTCACATATACTTATTTACATCATGGTAATAGACGAATATAATATAATACATCAATCATAATAATCAATCAACGTTCTACATACCAGTCATCACTGGAAAGACTCTCTCACTAGTCTTCTCGACTGCTCCCCTTATGTCCGCCCGATGGGCTCTTATTCACAGGTCCGTCTCGTAGGACCTTCTAACTTGCAGTGATAGTAATACAGCGCTTTCGCCTCATTCAGACCCCCCCCCCCTACTCATAACATGCACGCTTAACTTACTTGTCTACGTGCGTTAATTTTACTCTCCTCCTTTCACGTCTTTCCCTACCTGTCTGCCGTGAGCCCTTCTTACTCTACACCCGCTCTGTAGCAATCCCCTTAATTGCACTCACTCCACTCGTGACTCATCCCCCACCCCAAAAAAATTAATGCAATTAATTTCAAATCGCATCAAGATGACTGTCAACGAGTGAGCGTGAGCAATACCTACACTAAAAAAATGACCTAGCAGTTCCCCTAGTATATAAAATACCGAAATCAGGGGAAAATATGGGGATCAATATGACCTGCAATATGCATATATGTGTCACATCATGAATAGCTAACTAAACACAATATCTAATACTGAATCAAAAACCAATCAACCTATCAACCATTCTTCATATCATATTTATAATGTCAATATTTTAAAGTCGACTCATTCCCACAGATCCTGTCAATGTTCCTGTCCTCTGATGTATAAGCTCCTGAACTCTTACCCTAGGCTCGACTAAGGTAGTCGGCGATATGATTGCTGGTTCCTGGAATTGGTTGAATAACGAAGGTATACGGCTGCAAAGCCAATGCCCATCTAGACAAGCGTGAGCTGGACGAAAGATTCTTCGACAAAAACGTTAGTGGCTTGTGGTCTGTCTGGATACAAAATTCTCGTCCCATGAGATAACGTCCCAATTTCTGGACGGACCACACAATGGCAAGACACTCACGCTCTATCACAGAATACTTTCTTTCTCTCTGCAATAACTTCCTACTGACATAACATACAGGATGGAGACATTCGTTCTTCTCCTGTAGAAGACAAGCGCCGACACCAGAGTCCGACGCATCCGTTCTGAGGATAAAATTAGATCGAAAATCGGGTAATATCAGAATGGGTGACAATGATAATGCTGTCACCAAATTATCAAATGATGTCTGACATTCAGACGTCCACTGGACCTTATCGGGTTGTCCCTTCTTAGTAAGGTCAGTAAGAGAAGATGACAAGGAGGAAAAATTTGGAATGAACTTTCTGTAATAATTTAAAATTCCCATTAAGCTTCTGACTTGTTTCTTTGTTTTAGGGATTTGCAACCCTACTAACTTGTCAATTTTTGTTTCTTCAGGTCTCTGAACACCTCTACCCACAATATGTCCTAAGAATACTATCTCTGGACATGCCAAATCCATCTTTGCGGGTTTAGCAGTTAACCCAAAATGACGTAATCGTTGAAAAATTACTGTTAGTGTCTGAATATGATCAGACCATGTCGACGTATGGCATGCTATATCGTCAAAGAATGACACGACATTAGGTATGTCCTTCAACACTAGTCTCATTAATCGTGTAAACGTCGCTGGCGCGTTTACCAACCCAAATGGCATGACCTTAAATTGGAATAATCCCATGGGCGTTTGGAACGCCGTGTATTGTTTCGACTCCTCAGTAAGCGGGATTTCCCAATACCCTTTCGTCAAATCTATCTTGGAAAACCACGTGGACCCGGCCAATGAAGCTATTAATTCCTCCTGAAACGGAATAGGCTCCCTATCGCCTACCGTAATAGTGTTCAATCTTCGAAAATCAATACAGAACCGCACCGATCCATCAAGTTTTTTCACGAGGACGATGGGTGATGAATACGGCGATGTTGATGGTTCTATAACATCTAACTTCAACATTGACTCAACTTCCTTTATGACTCTATCTCTCGAAGAAAAGGGCAACGGATACGGTCTAAGAAATACTGGCTTATCCGAAGTCAACTTTATTTGGTGCTGGATCACCGTAGTGCGACCCGGCAAATCCGTAACAACATCCGGAAATGACGCTAACAGGGTCTCAAGTTCCCTACTCCTTGAACTCGTAAGGCCAGGGTTAATTTTTACGTCCCTGTAACCTTGTGTCGCAGTTAACTCCGGCAATTGAATTTGTAACTCTTCCTGCGCCTCGGTGTCGCTTACGTCACAGTCCAACTGGTCTACGACCCCCGTACAAGCAATAGAGAAGACAGTCTCCTCTGGTCTTGTCTGTGCACACAGATACTGTGGTCTCTCATAAAATCTCTGTAGCATATTAACATGGAAAACCTTACTCGCTCCATCAATGTGGATAGCGTAATCTACCTTTGAAACAACTCGCTCAATAACATAGGGGCCTTTCCATGTCATCAATAACTTATTATGGTCCGTAGGTAACAGCAATAGGACCTTGTCTCCTGGCTTAAAAATTCTCAGTTTGGAACCTCTATCTTTATAGTCTTTTGCTCTTTTCGAAGCGATACCAGAAGCTTCTTCTGCTATAGTGCGCGCTGAAGATAGTCTTTCTCTTAAATCGACAAGGTACTGAAACACCGAAATCTGCTCATCGTCTCCCGATGATGGCGACGTCATCATGTCCCGAAGAACATCAGTTGGGCCCCTAGGACTACGACCGTACATCATTTCGAACGGCGAGAATCCCGTTGACTCCTGCCGTACCTCTCTGTACGCGAATAACACTGCAGGGATATATCTATCCCAATCTTTAGGGCGATCAGCAGCTACCTTACGCAGCATCGACTTTAACGTCGAGTTCAATCTCTCGCACATGCCATTAGCCTGCGGATGATAAGGGGTGGTAGTGATGGGTTGTATGCTGAATAAGCGGAACAATTCCTTCATCATCTGCGACGTAAATTGCGCGCCCCTATCAGACAGAATTTGCTCTGGTATTCCTACCCTAGCGAAAATTGCAAACAACGCTTCCGCGACTGCCTCAGACGTTATGGTCCGCAGAGGAACCGCCTCTGGCCATCTCGTGGCATTACATATGACCGTTAAGAAAAATCGATTCCCCCTATCAGTCGCTGGGTGAATGGGGCCAACAAGGTCTATCGAGACCTTTTTAAACGGTTCCGAGACCGTGGGGATCTTCTGAAGAGGAGCCTGGGGTGTACGACCCTTATGCGTCGTCTTTTGGCACGCACTGCACGTCTTACAATATACTTGCACATCTCTGTGGATCGATGGCCAGTAAAAATTTTTTAGAACCCTTTCTTTGGTTCTAGCTATCCCCATATGACCCGCTAATGGGACATCATGTGCCAAATGCAATACTGTTGCGATCAGCAACGCTGGCACAACGACCTGCTTTAAAATGGAGGACACCGTTACATACTTACGGAATAGAATGCCCGCCTGAACAACAAAGGAGGACGACCCGTTCTTATATCTCCTCGTTTTCTCGGTTCGCCCTTCCCCAAAACATGGGTTTAATGATGGGTCCTCCCTTTGTAATCTCGCCAAGCGCTCTGGCGTGATATCTAGGTTGACCGCTGGCGTAGCCAAAGGTCTAATCTTATCTTTATCAGCTACCCGTCGACGTGTTTCGACCGCGGCGCAAAAGTCAATACCTTTTGATTGCGACCATGCTTGCACGTTCTCGTCGGAAGGGGAAACTACCCGTGATACATTCCCAATGATGAGCTGGGCGCCTGGAAAACAACCAACGACTGCTTCGACTTCCCCGCTAAGGAAAGGTGTATCTATCATTATTCTTGCCATGGGTAATTTCTCAATGGCCCCCGAAAATTGGATGCACGGGACAGTCTCACCTGTAAACTGTGAATCCCGAATGCAGTCTCTATGCACTCCCACAACGGTAGATCCTGTATCTCGTAAAACCGAGACCGGTTCGTCCCCAACAAACCCCGGATAAACCCTAAGACCACCTCCTGTATGACATGAATTTATAACGGGGATCTTTCTCCCACAAGGTAAAACACCGGAAGATAATAACTTCTCACAACTGGGACACTTAGAATACTGTCCGCCTCCGTTGTCCGATGTAACACACGCAGCCGCATGATGAAATTTATTTGGGGAACATGGACTGGAGCAACTGTCCACGTTCGTCGCTATCCTACCTGCAGGGCAATTCACGCTGATGTGATCTGCTCTACCGCAGTTCCAACACTTCGCGGCCCTACACTCGCGTGAAAAGTGACCCACGCGTCCGCAAGTCCAACACTCCGCTCCCTGTGCTGCACTAGGCCTGGGTCCCCGTGACCCCTCGCGACCGGAACTAGAGTCCCTATGCCGTCGGTCATCGGCAAAGGTCACAAATCCCCCCCGGCCATTACCGCGACCTAGCCCTCCTGCTCGGTCAAACTTACCGGATCCATATGCCGGTGATTGGTGATAGCCCCTACGCTGCCCCTGGGCTTGCCCGCTATAGGCACCACGCTGACGCGACCTGTCCTTAAGTCCTGCCGGCGACCCCTCGACAACGGCGACGTACCCTGCATCTTGGACGTACGCCCTGGCGACTGGTTTGGACGGATGTGCCGTACGGTATGCTTCCGCCAACTTAGACGCCTCCTGCACCGTCGCGGGTTCGTTCTCTTTCAGGAAAGCCACCAGATCTTTGTGGCACGACGCGTACAGCTGGTCACGGATCATTAAGTCTTTCAGTTTAGCAAAATCCGCGCCCACATGCGCCAAGTCTACCCAGTTCGCGAAATACTCCGTTAGTCTCGCGACGAAGGCAGCAAAGTCCTCCCTGGTATCTGCACGTGCTCGCCTAAACTGCTCCCGGAAATATTCCTCGGTACGCGCAAATCGGCGAAGCAGCAAAGCCTTCACGTCTTCGCGCTGTAGCTCTTTAAAGTAGGTTAACGCTCGCCCCTGCAATAGAGACGCCAGGTACGTGGCCCATAATTCTTTATTTTCCCCCCATTGCAATTGTGCGTTCAGTTCGAACCTGTAAAGGAAGGCGTCTATGTCGTCCTTCCGGTCGTCGAACGTAGGGAGCTTAATCCTAACGCCACCTTTATTGTGTACCTGCCGCTCAACTGTTTCCGTTGGCGTATTCTTTTTGCTTTCTAATTCTGCGATTCTTACTCGCGCGTCTGTCTCCCGCTCTTGAGCTTCTATCTCCTTTAACTTCAACTCCCTCTCCTGCTCCCGTTCCTTAGCCTCTCTTTCCTGTTGCTTAAACTCCCTTTCCTGTTCCTTATCCTTAGCCTCTCTTTCCTCTTCTCTCTGTCGCTCTCGAGCCTCTTTTTCTCGCTCTCTATCCTTAGCACGCTCATCGCGCAAATCCGCCTGCTGTTCTTTAATCCAGCCGCGTAGCTCTTCTCCCTCCAGGCCAAGTTCCTTACCCAACTTCATTAATTGTTGGAGTTCCGCCATTTCACAGATTTATGGTTATGGTATGTATACTATGAAAACGGCTACCCTGTCGGTATGATAACCAACGACACGACCAGAGACCTGAGATCACACCAGATATAACAATACCCAGTTGTCTCAAATACAATTCAGAAATTTACCTTTACAGCACAACTAATTCTATATCTATAAAATGTATAGCGCCATTAATAATAAAAAAGAGTAGAAAAGACAGTACGTCAAGGACAACGAACCAGACTAGGACAAAGACCTAAAAAAGAAAATATAATGGAAAAAAAAAAATGCAACCTAACTACGCCGATTACACTACAAGGTACGAACAAGAACAGAGTCTGAAAAAACAGAACGTATCTACAGATAGGGAAGAGAGGGACAAGAGAAACGTCTTCCTAAAACAACGAGGAAGATAGAACGCTACAATCTAAACAAAAATACAGGTCCCTACAGAACTGTTCACTGTTATGAACGAAGTTCCAAATTTAGCCCACCTCCCGAAGAGGATAAACTACGCTCACCACAGCAAACCCGCGCCACCGCCCGTACAATCAATTACAACGAAAACAGCAAAAACAGAGAAAAAGACAGATTAAAGGAACAGCCCACAATCCAGGGCACAAAAATTTTGACTTTTACTTAACTTTCAATCAGCGTTTTATTTAACTTGACGTATGCCGGAGCTCTGGCTGCTTGTCTACTCAGGCTGCACGCACACACACTGTCTCTCTGAAAGTTTAAGTACACATTAGTACATATTTATGGCAATACAGGCATCAATACATATTCATCAATATACATAAATCATATCATCATGAAATTTCCATTCATCCCACGAACAAAGACAACACAAATTCCTACCACAAGATAAGTATTACGTGGACAAAACTAAAGTAACAAATGCCCACTGAAAAATACCTACTAACTAACTACAACTAAATATTACGAAAATGGACGAGTCACAACGGACGAGCCCCCAATGTCACAAATCCCAGACTGGGAGATGTAATAGTTTATGACAGGACAACAATCACGAACAAACAAGTTTAACACTTAACAGAACAACCCATCAGACTCACACATTTATTAAACATAATTATACAGATAATAGCGCAATTACATACATTATATTATTGCAATTAACTGCCGTACAACGGCCTTATTCTCACACACACTCTCCCTCGGATCCACAACCCGGTAGTTACTCCTAAAGGCACTTCGGCCTCAGCCTCTCCCCTCAGGGCCTTAATAGCACATTAATAATTCACTGGCACCGCAGTCTCTCAATATCACCTTCCTATTGTCATACACCTTAGCACTCCCCTAGCACCTCAGCAGGGCAATAACGCATTATCATTTCAATAGACATTATCATTTCAATAGTACATTCTCCCCTCAACATGGCAATAGTGCATTATCACATTCACGCTCATATCTACGTCCCTGTCCGTGGCCTGACTACCACGACTTTATGTGCCTCTACTGTCCTGCACTGACAGCCTCACTTCTGGCCTAGGTGTGGCCTCCGGCCCTATGCTGGCCTATCCCCTGTGCTCATCGAGGTGGCTCTGCGGCCCGTCCTCAACACCTACAAGAATAACATTACATTGGTATAATACCCTACCATTTCTATTCACTCCACCTCTCCTTACAATCCATGAAGCGTACACACACTAGTTCACATTTCACTCACCACACATCTTACGGTAACACACCTCCATCGGAGTACACACTACTCACTCGCGCTACAAATCCATGAACTCACTTTCATCTATCGCTCATGGCGCACATTGCTATATCCAATATCAAGGACTTCCACATTCCTCACATATACTTATTTACATCATGGTAATAGACGAATATAATATAATACATCAATCATAATAATCAATCAACGTTCTACATACCAGTCATCACTGGAAAGACTCTCTCACTAGTCTTCTCGACTGCTCCCCTTATGTCCGCCCGATGGGCTCTTATTCACAGGTCCGTCTCGTAGGACCTTCTAACTTGCAGTGATAGTAATACAGCGCTTTCGCCTCATTCAGACCCCCCCCCCCTACTCATAACATGCACGCTTAACTTACTTGTCTACGTGCGTTAATTTTACTCTCCTCCTTTCACGTCTTTCCCTACCTGTCTGCCGTGAGCCCTTCTTACTCTACACCCGCTCTGTAGCAATCCCCTTAATTGCACTCACTCCCATTGTCACAAATCCCAGACTGGGAGATGTAATAGTTTATGGCAGGACAACAATCACGAACAAACACGTTTAACACTTAACAGAACAATCCATCAGACTCACACATTTATTAAACATAATTATACAGATAATAGCGCAATTACATACAGTATATTATTGAAATTAACTGCCGTACAACGGCCTTATTCTCACACACACTCTTCCTCGGGTCCACAACCCGGTAGTTACTCCTAAAGGCACTTCGGCCTCAGCCTCTCCCCTCAGGGTCTGAATGAGGCGAAAGCGCTGTATTACTATCACTGCAAGTTAGAAGGCCCTACGGAACGGACCTGTGAATAAGAGCCCATCGGGCGGACATAAGGGGAGCAGTCGAGAAGACTAGTGAGAGAGTCTTTCCAGTGATGACTGGTATGTAGAACGTTGATTGATTATTATGATTGATGTATTATATTATATTCGTCTATTACCATGATGTAAATAAGTATATGTGAGGAATGTGGAAGTCCTTGATATTGGATATAGCAATGTGCGCCATGAGCGATAGATGAAAGTGAGTTCATGGATTTGTAGCGCGAGTGAGTAGTGTGTACTCCGATGGAGGTGTGTTACCGTAAGATGTGTGGTGAGTGAAAGGTGAACTAGTGTGTGTACGCTTCAGGGATTGTAAGGAGAGGTGGAGTGAATAGAAATGGTAGGGTATTATACCAATGTAATGTTATTCTTGTAGGTCTCGAGGACGGGCCGCAGAGCCACCTCTGGCACCCCTGGTTATTTCCCTGAGTGTTTTCGGAGATTTCGTCTATGATATTGCGTCTCTGTTGAAATGGTATGTAATTCTGTCAAACAAAAAAACTGACAAACTATGATTTTCTGGAAATATGTTATTTGAGTTCTTGGTCCGATTTCAATTTTTATTTTCTAATTTACATCTGTTAATGGTGAGAGAGAGAGTAAGAGATGGATGGGTGGAGAAAGAGAGAGAGAGAGAGCGAGCGCAAGACAGATAGATAGATAGAAAGACAGACAGACTGATAGACAGATAGATAGCTAGATGATAGATAGATGGATACATTTAGATAGATAGATAGATAGATAGATAGATAGATAGATAGATAGATAGATAGATAGATAGATAGATAGATAGATAGATAGATAGATAAATAGATAGATAGATAGATAGATAGATAGATAGATAGATAGATAGATAGATAGATAGATAGATAGATAGATAGATGATAGACAGACAGACAGACAGACAGACAGACAAATAGATAGATAGATAGATAGATAGATAGATAGATAGATAAATAGATAGATAGATAGATAGATAGATAGATAGATAAATGATAGATAGACAGACAGACAGACAGACAGACAAATAGATAGATAGATAGATAGATAGATAGATAGATAGATAGATAGATAGATAGATAGATAGATAGATGATAGATAGACAGACAGACAGACAGACAGACAGACAAATAGATAGATAGATAGATAGATAGATAGATAGATAGATAGATAGATAGATAGATAGATAGAGAGATAGATAGATAAATGATAGATAGACAGACAGACAGACAGACAGACAAATAGATAGATAGATAGATAGATAGATAGATAGATAGATAGATAGATAGATAGATAGATAGATAGATAGATGGATGGACGGACGGGCGGACAGGTAGATAGATAGATAGACAGACAGGCAGACAGACAGATAGATAGATCGACAGAATAAACAAATGAATGGATATATGATAATGTGGCTGGGTTTAGCGAGCGGGTAAATGAGCAAATCTGGAGAGAGATAAATGCCGAACGCCTGACATGGAGAGATGGAAGAAGTGGCTACAAGTGGTATAATAATTATATATATAGCATTCAATGCCCTCTGACAGTTCCCTCCTGCTTGAGTAATGCGCTGCTGCAGGTTCGGTCCTTGAGGCTGCATGCATTTGTAGGCGACGTGAGGAGTGCAGATATAATAGGACTGCAAAACCAGACACACTGAAGCACTCCCGCCTTTGTTTAATTCATGCTAAACATGCCAATAAAAACTCTGCTGTGATTCACTGACTTCGACAATAAAATGACTATATTAAATTCTTCGTTTTATCTCTAGATCCAATTTCTCCACATTTGAACGCAAAATACCTTTTATTAGGCCACCTATAGTAACCAAATTTTGCAGGCAGGTTTCAAATACTGTTGAGAGTGCACGTTTGGAATTTTTTTTTTTACCGATTTTTGTTTTTCATTTTTTTTTTAAAATTTGCTTTGTGTCGCTGGCAGCTCGCCCCCGATCCCTTTTATTTCACGAGGACATGACCCCTGCAGCGTAAAGACTTCGTGCGGGCTGATTTAGACTATCCGACGACGGACGTGCTCGCGGCTAAAATCAGAACATAGGAATTCCCTGCTGCTTGTTTTGGGAATTATTTCGGTTCGCTGAGACAGATGGGGAGAGGGTAGAAAGTGATGCGCGGGGCAGTGTTGTTGGTGTTTTTTTTTGGGGGGGGGGGTGGCGAGAATTGTTTTACTATAAGACAAATATTGTGGGAAAAATGTGTTTCTAAAATTTCCCATTTAATACTTGGGGCTGCCAAATGTTCATAGAATTATCTTCTACCTGAAAGTAAACTGTGTTGAAATTTGGAAAAGTTCAGGCGAATCGGTGCAGAAATGAGACTCCCATGCGTGGCACCAGTTTAGATCTGTTTTTTTATTTTTTTATATTGTATATTAGACTAGGGAAGGGCGTGCATTGAGAACGTAGTGTTGATGTGTTGACTTTGTTCCCTGATGGTGGAAGGGAGGAGAATTGGAAAAACAAGGAGGACGTTGAGGTCGATTGTAATATTGTGGACCCTGTCGTTATTATTGTATGTTAGACTGGGGGAGAGGGATGTCATGAGAAGTAGTATTGACGTGTTCGTTTTGTGCTCGTGGGACGGAGGGGCGGGAAATGGAGTAAAGGCATGGTGTGAAGTTGATTATACTATTCTGGACCCTGAATTTGATTTTGTATTTTGTATTTGTATTTGTATTTTGTATACTTCTTAATCCCATTTGGGAAATTTGCCTTTGTGTCATCGCAACCCTGTTACAACTGGAGCAGACACATCATCCCCACAGTGCAGGACCACATTATATTTTGACAGACTACACCCCTTTCCCCCTATTTCGGGGGAAAGGGGGTGGAGTATGAATGTATAGTGGAGGTAGAAAAGGTTGGAGGCAGGGGTTTGAGTTCTGAGTTTGAGTTTGGGTTTTACGGCGCGCCGGCACTTTACGCCTTTCACGGTCTGTTTGGGGACTTTATTAATGTCTTGTTTGGTTTTTCAGAGCTTCACCAATCTAAATTTTACAAATAGAATTGAATAATTCCGTATAAATTTTATAACATGGGTAAAATGATCAAATAGATCTGGACAGAGTTTTGAAAATGTGTATAAACGTTTTTGGATCAAGTTGTAGATCCTAGCCTCTCTCAGACAGGACAAGACGCGCCGTGGGCTCCACGTCAGAAGATAATGCCTCTATGGATCTGCGGGCATAGTGCTTTCTTTGGATGTGCATGAAGTCTATTTCTGGGGGGGGGGGGGGTATGGTAGTCGAACCAGAGGTCGAAAGGTCGAAAAGAAAAAAGATGGGGATTGGGGAAGGGTGGAGTTGCCCTACAGCATGATTGGTCTCCCGAATAACTATCATGTTCCCCAGTGCCTTTAATGTCTGCCATGATTGTGTTGAATAAGTTGTAATTTGGAAAAGTGAGAACCTTCATAAATAAAAAATATAATGACACTTCCTGTAACTGACATTTCCTGGTTTTTAAAGTGCAGGCTCAACTGCAGTTTACAAATAAGAGGCGATACAGCACATATGCTCCGAGGTAGAGGGGGCTGTTGACCTCAGCTAATGAAAGTGTACGTATGAGTGGTACTGTACTAAGTGATCTTGTCAACAGCATCCGCCCCGCTCCGCTACTTTAAAGGAAAATGGAAAAGTAAAGCACTCTTTGTCTCTGTATAACTTGTCCACAGCATCCGTTCCGCTCCGCTGCTCTTCTCACCGTGTAGGCCTGTTTACACTGGTAGGTTTTTGGAATAGGACAAAGGAATGAAGACTGTGTGGGAAGAACTCTCCTGGCTTTCCGTCTTTTGTTTTCCGATTTAACCCTTAATAGAATCGTAGACTTAGAATGCAGATTTTTGTTAACGGTAGAAGAAGGGAGACAATTGCATGCTTGTTGTTTTTTGTTTTGGGGGGGGGGGGGGGCTTTCACGGCTTTATGATGAAGATTGTTATGGTGGTTAAATTCCAAATTTTACAGACTAAGGTATTGGTAAAAAAGCATTGGTTATGCAGGGTGTGGCTATGAGCGAATCTTGTAAACGTCAGCTCTTAATCTCTTTGCAGATCACTATCCAACACTTGCAGGAGGAACTTGCAAACTCCTTTCATCCATTAAATACTTGAAGAAAATACTTGTTTTTTAAAATAACAAAACATGGACAGGAAAGCTCAGAATGTTAGACTATACGGGGTAAAACGTGGCGTGGAAAAGGTATAGTTGGGCTTTGGAAATTCTCATCGCTGAGCATAATACGCATATTTACCCACAATTCCATGTGTCCATCGCAAAATGCAGAATAAATTTAGGTGAAAATTAGGTTTTGTAGTTGTTTCCGAGTTCTCGATGCAGGGGAGGTATCATACTAAACCCGGTGAGACACAGACAGATTCAACCAGACAAGAAATGCACACCATAATTTCCTGTATTTTCTGAAATATTATATAAACCACCGAAAAAAAGCGA
Organism: Onchidella celtica; assembly: GCA_963931925.1. Lineage (NCBI taxonomy): Eukaryota > Metazoa > Mollusca > Gastropoda > Systellommatophora > Onchidiidae > Onchidella > Onchidella celtica. The sequence continues at coordinate 38,202,736 of OZ007577.1, forward strand.
AAGCCGAAAATTTGACCATTTTCTGTCTTCTCTTTAGTTTGCTTTGTATCGTTTGGGTATTTTTTCTCACGCGGGGCTTTGCTACATACAACTTTTTCTTTTTGCTCAATTTTGACACTGTATTTTCTGAGTAAATCCGCGAAGACCCTATCATACTAAGCGCAGTCAGACACAGTCAGATTCTGCCATTATTTCTTGGGTGTACATTTTGCTGGCAGCCCCTGCGGGATTAATATGATACCTTCTAAGTTTCACAACCAGCTCTTATAAGATAACATTACATGACGAACATCATCATGTCAGATGACGTTTAAATATTATATATTCATTTATTTATTTATTTATTCATTTGTAAATCGAGACTCATACAAAGGGGAACGGGGGGAACCAACAACACACATCCAAAAAACTATATCCGTACTAAGTGTATTTGCTATGCCAGATCATTATCGGGTGTTATCAAGTAACAGATTCGGTGTTGATGTAAGACACGGGTACTGGCTTTGCTGGATAATGGAAAAAACAGATTGGGGTAGATAACGAAACAAATTGACTAGTCTATTTCGAAAGAAGAAACCAACACGCGATTCCTAGTTCTTGTTGGTTCCAATTCCACATTTTGCACAACTGAGAAATTCTGCGTTAAACGTTTGCGGCTTCAATAGTATGATAAGAAGTTACAGTAAATCGGAACTGTGAAACAGCTTGATAAATGCCACAACACATTTTAAACAACTGTCAAAGTGCGCTGTTTCCGTACACATGAAAACATTCTCTCTACTTCACTACTTGAAAGGTTTTAGATGTTTCCCTTGCCGTACACATGAAAACGCAGCTTTACTCTTAACACAATTACATTAAACAGATTTACAAAACCAGAACGTATCACGGCTTGGAGAAAACACACTAAAAGTACACCCCATAAACCACAAACATTTTATTCCATAAAGCAAAACCAAATGAGAAAGAATTTCATGCTTATAAATTTTAATATGTAAGACGATATGCTGAAGTTGCAGACTGTTTCCATAAATATCGGGTTCTCTCGGTTGTTTTTTTAAAATTGTTTTATTCCTCCTCTTCCTCAGCCTTTGAAGAAAATGATACCCCATAAAACTCTTCGATTATGTTTAGCCTGATATTGTCTCTCGTTTCACAAACTAAGACACGAATGCACCAGTACATGGGAGTTATCCATACTGTTTTTTTTTTGTATTTTGTAAACTTTTTAAAATCCCATTTGGGAAATTTGCCTTTGTGTCATTGCACCCCAGTTACAACTGCAGCAGGCACATCGTCGCCACAGTGCAGCGCAGGTCGGCGGTTTTTTGGGGGGGGGGGGGAGTAGTGGTAGGGATGAATTTTATTTAATTTTGTCCGGCCTGCTCTTTTCGATTTCCAACTGCCAAGGTATCTCTGACGTGCGCAACGTGCACACGGGCCCTCCGAGATTTTCGACTTCATCCGAAAAGACTAGGTGCGCGATCCTACCCCCCATAGGATCAGGGACAGGAAAATATAAGAAAAATCCCAAATTCCAACAGGTCTGCACCGACCGGGATTTGGTACCATCGGCATGAGAGACGAGAACCTTGCCTCTAGACCACGGTGTGCACGCGATCTTGGCAAGGTTGTTGTGAGGGAACGCCGTCTATTTACAAAGACAAACAGAGAAAATACTGAGTTGAGCCCACTGTACAGCTTACTATGTAACATACTGGCAAAATTGTGCCCCCCTCTCGCCCCCCCCCTACACACACCTCCCACTTTCTCTCCCTGTAGGCTTTTCATAGAGCTTGGCGCCAAACAAACCCTTTCCTACCTCGGTCGAGCGTGTGGCCATATTCGAATGGTGAATGTCCATGATACTTGATAGGGCCTTTATGTTCTGTTTAGGTCTTTATGTTTGGAGGTTCGCTGCCCTTGGCATTTACACCTATATGTTCTAAAACTTTATGTGGCATTTATATTAGTGCAGGGGTGGCCTAACCGCGGCTATGCGGCTCTTTGACATTCAATAATTTTTGTGGCTCGTGGATATATGTTGGCCTAGTTTTTTTGTACCTGTTTAAAAACATTTGGAATACATTATTTTGTGATTACTGAAACTAATACAAATTAACATTTTAAAAAACTGAACACATGAATTGTATATTGTTGCATGTACGTATTTCCTAATAAACAGTTTGCAAGAAAATGTGTTTGTGACAATAAAATGTGTGTGTAAATTTTGTTGATATCTTGTGCTGGCTCTCGAACATCTGAAGCTTATCGTATGTAGCTTTTAGAATAAGCAAGTTTGGCCACCCTTGTATTAGTGGAACTGTTAGATACCTAGTCTAGTATATTTAATTTTGAGGCAATTCTACAACTCATTTTGTTGAGAAGAAAAGAAAAAGTCTTTTTTATTTATTACCACAACCTCTCTCCCGAAGGGAAGTATCACACTAAGCCCGGAACGTCACAGCCAGTTGCTGCCAGCAAAATCTACACCTAAGAAACAATGGCAGAATCTGACCATGTCTGACCGGACTTAGTATGATAGCCTTCCCGGATTTACTAAGAAAATACAAAAAATTATGGTGTGCATTTCTTGGCTACCAGCAGCTGACTGTGCCGTTACAGGCCTAGTGGTCTTGTCCACGGCATCCGCTCCGTTATTTTTAGAGAAAATGACGTAATAATGAAAAACTCTCTTTGCCTCTATATTATGGTCTGTTTACCATGGTAGGTTTTAGGAATAGATAAAATAGTAACAAAGTGTGTACGTCTTTCTCAGACGGAGTTTTGTACAATTTCCTAGATTTGCCTGCCGCTATAGTGTTTCTTTTTCGTTCGTTTTTTCTTTCTGCGATGAACAGAACTAATATCTCTTTTTTTCTCTCACAGTCTGTCTTTTAGATTTGCTTGAAAGTTTGCTTAAGCTCATATTTCACTCTAATCCTTGTAAAACAGAATTTTTTTTATTTGTTGTAAGCTGATTTTGAGTTTGTTTCTTTGTTTCTTTTGTTTGATTTCGCTCATGGGGAAACGGATGCACTATAGTTTGTTTCACACAAATACAGGAAAACGTGCGGAAACGAAAGAGATTAATACTATCAAGTTTAGTGTTTTCATGTACGCACGCAGTGGCTACGTTTACGGCAGATCAAGCTCATACCCCAATAGAACAAGCAAAGAAAGGAAGCGCTGCTGTATGAACGGGAGTAAAGCTGAACAAAGAAAAATGATGAGTTGTGTTCACCAGCTGCCGTAACAGTAGCCACTACCTTTCACGTAGACTGGTACGTTCGCTATTGTGCAGACTGTCATTATCTGACAATAGCAGCATTGCCGGTGAAGATGTTTGAAAATCCCAAGAGTAAAAAGTCCAAACACAATATATAATTATGTTAAAAATTTACAGTGTATTAAAAATGTACAATGTCATTATACATTGAATTTAAACTAAGCAAAGTCATTGGTTAGGTAGCAGGTCACGTGAACGATCCTTTCGCGACCTTAGTTCTTGTTTGCTTTAGCTCCATTTTCTGAAGAAAATAAACACACACACACAAAAAAACAAAAACGGAGAGCTTTTAGTATGTAGAAGAGGTATAGCAAATACAAACTTTGACACTTGTTTAAAATGCGCTGTGGCAACTACCAGCCGTTTCACAGTTCCCATTTATTCTAACACTTTATCGTAAAAATGAGATTCCTTTAGATGTCCGCAGTTCGCAAGTATTGTCACAGTTTAAAAGGATGTTAAAATGTCATTTGTATGAGAGTTTCTAGTCTAGGTAAAAGCTATCTATTATTATTATTATTATGTGTGTATCAATGTGGGTTGTGTGTGTGAGTTTATCCATGTATTTTTTGACATGTTTCTGTAAAGCGCATAGAGCATTTTTGTAATGGATATGCGCTATATAAATGCCATCCATTATTATTATTATTATACTAAAGTCCCAAACGTTTAACATCAAATTTTTCAGTTGTGCAAAAAGTGGAGTTGGAACACACAAGAACTAAACTCGCGCTCACACACGGACAGTCTGAAACTGCCCATTTGGCTTTTTTAACCTTTAAGTTGCAAATGGTATTGGTTGTTGTTGTTGTTTTTACAAAGAAATAACATCAAATACACAAAAGTCTGAAAAATGCCAAGGCCATAAAAAAAAAATGCCAAGATCCCAAGTAACCCAAAAATCCCAAGATCTGGAGAAAAATCCCCAAGACCGGCAACCCCGGACAACAGCATTCAAATTACGAATTAGTCTTTTTAAATTTAAGGTAACAATTATTTTCTTTTAATTCAGTTTCTTTATCGGGCAATCTTGCAATTTTCCTCTACTTGGCTTGATCAACATTGCACTGTCGATTGCATGTCAAAGACTGCCTGGAGTAAACTAGACAAAATAGGGCAGACAACCTGTCTACTCTGGCCGACGAGAACCAAGGATTTGTAGCAATGGAGCTACAGGTAGACCAAGATTGGGATATCTATCTACTGGCGCGAAAGCAATTTGGAGAGAAAGAGAGAGAGAAAAAAACAACAACAACCAAGGTTTAAGAAACCTATTCGTATTTATATCCCTCCACTTAGATCCTACTTTGTTCCACTTAGAGCCCAACAGCTAGATCTATCGCATGAATCAGTGTTCGTGAGAGTACGTTACGTTAATTTGTGAGTTTGATGTGTTTCCTCATGAAAGATAATTCTTTATCACTAGAATGGCAATTCTTTTAGCTGTTAAACCAGTTGCGAAGAATATGGTACACCCTGACATTTGTTCTGTGCTTTCCCTAAAATCCAAAGATCTCGGGGGGAAAATTGCAAGAATCGACACCAGGGCAGTTTGTCTGTATGTGAGGATCCTCTACACAGTGTGATCTGAGAGACAATTTTCAATGTATTGTGAAATTTATGACACTAAGGCAAATTTCCCAAATGGGATTAAAGAAGTATACAAAATACAAATTCCAATAAAATACCAAAAACGTTTTTAAATATTGTACATTTTTGCTGTTTGTTTGAGGTTGGAAAAAAAATCTTGGGATTTCTTACCTCATCTTGGGATTTTTTTATGCGGGATTCTTGAAAACCTTCATCCGCAACCCTGATGGCATGAATCAGTATTCGTGAGAGTAGATGTTGATTTGTGATGCATTTCCTCAGGAAAGATATCATTTAATCGCTGTAATTACAATTCCTTTAGCTGTTAAACCCATTGCCAAGGGCATGATACATACTGACATTTCTACTGCCGTGGTATGGAAAAAGACGGTAGACTATGTGCCAAAAAAAAAAAGACGAAAACAGGAAACGCAGAAACATTGTGCTGCGTCCCGCTATAGTGTTTGTTCAATTTCCATTTCGCGACGACAAAAAGAAACTCCGAGTCGCATTAGAGGTGGAACGTGAGACTACGTTTCATTCTATAAAAATAAAAATGTCAAAAAAAGTTAATTTGACCAAGTTTGGCTTATACGGTGATTTCCTGCAACATGGAAATGCAACTGACCTAGCCGTACAAGGTTGTAGGATAATAATTCATGATTGTATCACTGTGTGTGATATGTTTGCCTCGGGTGTCTGTCAGAGATGTCTGCTCTAGAATTAATATAAACAGCTTCCAGATGCTGAGTTCAATTCTTTTGTTTCACCTGAGTTGCTGTTTACATTTTCAGTTCAGTTTGCTCTTATTTTTTTCCTTTATAAAATTAGCCTAGAAATAAGTCGGGGAATAAATCTTGTCTGCTCCTGTTGTAACTGGGCTGCAATGACACTGAGGCAAATTTCCCAAAATGGGATCAAAGAAATATGTAGACAAGAACAAAAAAAAAATCAAATGATAGTTGCAGATGAAAAAAAAATGTTCAAATAAGTAGTAAAGAGTGGGGACAATAGATAGATAAATAGATAGATAGATAGATAGATAGATAGATAGACAGATCGATAGATAGACAGATAGATAGACAGACATAGATAGATAGATAGATAGATAGATAGATAGATAGATAGATAGATAGATAGATAGATAGATAGATAGATAGATAGATAGATAGATAGATAGATAGGTCTGTCGGTCGGTAGGCAGTTAAATAGGTAGGCAGATAGGTAGGTAAGTAGGTAGGTAGGTGGGCAGATAGGAACGTAGGTAAATAGGGAGGTCGGTAGGTAGATAGGCAGGTAGGCAGATAGATACTTAGGCAGGTAGGCAGATAGGTAGGTAAGGAGGTGGGCAGATAGGTAGGTAGGTAAGTAGATAGACAGGTTTAATGAGAGAAAGAAATGTTTGGGAATCGCACTCAATAATCTCTAGGAGGCCAGGCTTTCCCTAAGTAAGAGAGAAAACCACCGCTAGACAGAAGACAATGGTGCAGTAACTGGCGCCCTGGAAATGCATGTAAACGACTTGTATTTCCTGGTTTACAAACAAAGCGTCCATTGTTTGTAAGGCATTCATTAAACATGGGCTGTTACAGTGGTATACAGGTCGATACACTGGGACAGGGTATAAACATTGCTCAATAGTAGATCTATCTATCTATCTATCTATCTATCTATCTATCTATCTATCTATCTATCTATCTATCTATCTATCTATCTATCTATCTATCTATCTGTCTGTCTGTCTGTCTGTCTGTCTGTCTGTCTGTCTGTCTGTCTGTCTGTCTATCTATCTATCTATCATCTGTCTATCCCTCCCAGTCTGTCTGTCTATGTATATATCAAATAATTTGCCTCTTCTGTTAGTTATATTATTATTGGGAAATCGTCGACGATGACACGAAGCACTTCACAAATACATGTAAAGAGACATTAATATTCTTTTAGTAGTTTTCTTGAATACATAAGTTCATTGTTTCCATCAGTCTTTTGAGCTTAATTTGTAGAGAATGTTCTCGTAATATGCACACTTTGTGGATTCAATCCTTACTTGTTCCGTCTGCATTTAGAATGAGATTCCAGGTCTGTGTCATCCAGGTGTACAATGTGGAGCAAGGAGAGAGAATAATGCTTGGAGTAAATGATTAATATTTTACATTTTAGTACGCCCAGTGTCTTGCGGCCCCAAATAGCAATTTTCATTGTTTTCTGCAATAGGTATTCTGTCTGATGTGGAGAATTGTCGCTTTCACCTCCAGACTTTCCGGCCCAAAACTATAATTATAGATCAGGCAATAAATAATTTTCCTGTGTACCTTATGATTAAGTTGTGGTTGTTATTTTGCGAGCATGTGGCGACGACATGTCTTCTCCAGTTGTAACTGATCTGCAATGACATTGAGACATATTTCCCAGATGGGATTTAAAGAAGTATACAAAATACAAACTGTCGACTTATGAAATTAAAGCTCTGGCATGGTGCCCATAAATGGTTGCCATGTCCGAAGATACTGTTATTTGTACAAATATTATTCGACAGGCTATCATGGCACTCCGTTATATTGATTGAGAAACTAAATCAATATAACCATGCAGGCCATATTCAGTAAATTCAAACACTGGGTGAGCATAACCGATTCCTATGCCAGGCTGTAGCAGTGAATGAACAGGAAAGGAACTATCAGATTCATTTCCAGTTAGCATTAATACTTTTTTTTTTTTGTACGAGAGCAAACATCATGCTGCGATCTTTGAAAGTTGATGACTGGTAATGAGGCTGTTTGAGGGCGTTAACCCTTCGATTACTGACGTTGTAAAAGCTAGAGTCTCTCAAATACAAGTTTATCTTGAGATCCACATATTTCAGTTATTTTCAATAGTAAATGTGAATCTGATTTAGGCTATTGATCTGTCTTTAAAAGCTAGGTATTGTAGAACCGAAACATGATACTGGTGGAGCGGTGAAGAGTTAACACAGCAATGATATTTCAGTTTTAAAAGGGTTGAAAAATGTTGTAAAAAAGGCCAACATGTAACATAATTTATTCTGAGTGTGATTTTCATGTGCTACTTGAATTGAGTGTTTTTCTGATGAAACGCTCAAAGCGGCTTATAAGAATGAATCTTTTAAAACACCTATGGATCTGACAAGAGGCTGAGCTGAATGTGACGAGCTGTCGAAGTTCTCCAGGGAATTGTAACCTGATATCCCATACAAAGACTATGTTCGAACATCCATTCAGAAGTGGATCATTTTACTTTTTCCGCCCTTCTCGTTACGCCACTTTGCCTGTGCACAGTTATAGTAATGGGGACATTGATATCTCTGACATCATATCTGATTTTCAGGACAAAATGTCATTTATATCCGTACACCCCATTCAGTGGTGGATCATTTCACCTTTTTGGCCATCTCGTTACGCCATTTTATCTGTGCACAGTTACAGTAATGGGGACATTGATCACTGTGACATCATAATATATGAATTTCAGGACAAATGTCATTATGTCCGAGCTTTTACAGCATTAGATCAATGTAATATATGACATAGACATACGCTTGATTAGTGGTTCTTGATCTTCTAAAACCTGTTTCACTCTGCATTTATATCTCAGAGCTTTAGTTCCTCCACTAGCTGTTTTAAAATAATATTTCTTTGCCTTTATATATCTTTAGCTGTCTTCTGTGATGTAGCCGTTCTTTTAGACATCATTTGGCAGGTTCGAATCTATAGGCCGCTCAACACTGACGGGGCAACTCGGTGTGTTTCTTTATTTTTCAAACTCTCTCTTTCTCTGTCTCTCTCTCTCTCTCTCTCTCTCTCTCTCTCTCTCTCTCTCTTTCCCTCCCTCTCTCTCTCGCACTCTCTCTCCCTCCCCCTTCTCTCTCCCTCTCTCTCTCGCTTTCTCTTTCTATCTCTCTCACCTTCTCTCTCTCTCTCTCTTGAGCGTGCGCACGTGAATTTGCACAGCCTGGCCCCAACCTGCACGGTCGGGCTCATTATTAATTCACATGCAGTGATAACGCCGGTTGCCATGCTGGAAGAAAAATAGTCATTGAATTTTGTGAACGATTACGTAAGAGCCGGTTAATATAGTCGAGCCGAGGTCAAAAGGTGCTCCCAGCAGAGGGTAATTTAAAATTTACTCATACTGAAGCAAAAACCTTGTTTCTCAAGTTGTAATTTACCATAGTTTCATCATACGTACACTGGAAGATAGTCTGCTCAGCAGAATTTGCCGAAAAGTTTTTGTGTATGTGATGTCGGTCATTTTATTACCTTTGAGGCGTGCTACAGCAAAAACGCATCTGAATTGGTGTAAATCCTGATGTTGTGAGTAATGTACTTGGTGGAACACATAATGTCATTGTGATATTTTCATTTCCCGTGAAAAGATAGTGGCCGGCCTGAAAAATATACATAAGCTTCGTGCTACCCGAGACACAGAATACCGAGACGGACCATTCCTTCTTTCACTATACATGTCCACAACTTGCACACGTACAAACACAGCGAAAACTACTCACAGAGCTCTATGGTACTAGTCTTTTTCGTTCAGTTATGAAGGGGTGTGGTGCGAGTTGTTGTATTGTTGAGATGGATGGTACACGTGCAAGTCGACGGACGGAATTTGGGGAATCGAACCGTCTCGGCATCCTGGTTCTACTTTGTCGTCAAGTGTCACAAGGGACATGAGTCAGTGACTTTTAAGTAGCATATCATGCTACAGGCCCTGCATTTACAGGTGCCCCGCACTAAATGCTTACATTCAATCTATCAAATCTGATTCAGTGATTCTGCATTACTTTAATGCCATAGAACAATAAAAATTCAACTTTTATGAACGACCAGATGTTTAAAGTTAACGATTTTGGCCAATTTAATTGATTTCTCGTATAAGCCACTCTCAGCGGTTCACACGAAAAAAGCACTCTGTTCAAATGGTGCATGAAAATTACATAATATGCACAAAATATTTGTTTCTAACTTTCCAAAAATTTGGCACTTTTCTATAACTCACAATGTTTTCTCATAGCCATAGTGCTGATCCTTAACTTTCAGAGTGGGTAGTATAAGAGCTGTGGTCATCTTAAGAAAACACTAGGAGTGAGTCAGTTAATTTAACTTTTAACTTGGGTTGTTATTTTAATACAGTAATTAACGAGAGTGTGATATTTATCATATACCATACAGAGAAGTTTTAAATTGAAGGCATTGCCGCTGCACAGAGATCAAAAGTTGGAAACACGCCTTGACTGAATAGTGAAAACACCCTTCCATGCACCAAGACAATTAGTTGGTTTGTTTAAGCCGAGTCCACCATCAGGTAGGTTTCAAAAACTGGACTTTTTCTGATTCCAAACTTGGGTTATTTGATGACATTAGTGTTTGTTTCTTCAACTCCACTTTTTTGGGCAAATGAGAAATCTAGCGTTAAACGTTTGCTACATTTGTATTATGATAGGGGGAAAGAGTAAATCGAAACCGTGAAACAGCTTGATAAGTTTTCTTGAACTTTTGAAGGCATTTTAAACAAGTGTCAAAGTGTGCATTTGTTGTACCTGGTCTACACGGCAAAAGAACTCCGGTTTTTCAGAAAATGGAGGTAAAACAAAAAAGGACTAAGGACGCGATTTTTCAACTGCCGATTTCTTCCCTTTGTTCTGGATTGAGCCGTCTCAAAGTTTTCTAAAACAAAAATAAAAAATACAAGGATGTGACTGAGTATGAAGACTATCCACCAACAAACGCGAATAGAACACCAGCGAAAACGCGAGTACGATGATTTTAGTGGCACAAGCAGCCTGGATCCACTTATGAATCTGAAATGCCTTCTCAGAAGTTTTGGGGCCGAACGTTTCTTGCCAGCATTGATAGCTTGCTTTCTGACCTGTCCAGAACGACAGGAAGCTTAGGCTTACCAAAATTTGAACACACGAGAACCGAGAACACAGCCATAGCGGACCACATCAGAGAGACACCGAAGTTCAGATCTGGATAAAATTGCTATATATACATCTTCCATTTTAGAACGTTCTTATTTCTCCTCAAATTAAATTTACCACTACAGAAGAAGAGAGCGGGGGTGAATCATTTCATTACTTCAAATGTGCGTGGGTAACATGTGTATTTTCAAGCAGGAAATCGTCTAGCTTAATTTTGTTTGCAGAGTTGCAGGGGCGGAATATGCATGCCTTCGCTTAACCCTTTGCTTCCCAAAGTTGAGAAGTTCCATTTTCATGTGCTTAAATACTACTTGTAGATAGGATCACTGCAGTCCTTTTTAGTTATCAGCCTGTGTGTAATAAGCAGCATATTAATATTCGATAAATTATTTTTGAGTTTCTCTAAATTAACAGCCCTTAACAAATGGCAATTCACGATTTTAGATCTTTGCTTAAGGAGGTTAACAGCTCACGGCAATTCACGATTACAAACTGCCGGCATTTGAAGGGTTAAACGCCAACGAAACTTTGAAGAGTGAAATGTAGATGGCAGCTCGTGTAGCAAGGACCCTTCACACATCAGTCATCAGAATGTAATCTTGATGTCCTGTCCTAGTTTTTAATGTGGCTATCGGTAGGGGTACATGCACCCTGAGTGCGTATCGCCCTGGCGTACGTTTGTATATATATGTATATACCTGCATGTGTGGGCGTGTTTCCCTTGCTGTTTGTGTGTGTACGCATGCAGGTTCTGTAAACACTGGAACTCCATGAATTTATCATGTTTGATAAACTGGATTACATGAAAGGAAAGTCGAGGGCAACGGATTTTTTTTAATCATATGAAAAGCACTGAAATGCACAAAATGGAAGAGGTCATGGTGTTTGCTTATGCAATGCATATTTTATATAGATTGATGAGAGAGAGGGAGACAGGGTGAGACAGATAAAGAGGGACAGACAGATAGACAGTCAGACAGACAGGCAGAAAGGCAGACAGACAGACAGAAAGTGTGTGTGAGAGAGAGGGATGATAGAGAGAATCGAACAGACAGACATACAGAACGGACACAGGGAAAGAAATAAGAAACAGCCTTAAAATTCCTCCATTGCACAACAATAACATTAATGAAGAAAATGATAATAATTCAGTTTGACAAGAACCGCTTTGCGAATTGTGTACGATTATTATTAAAAATACATATTATAAACAAAATATCAGAGTCGGCGCCAGTATGGCCATTTCTCAAGACAGTGAACAAAATAGACTATTTTTCATAATTAAGCTTGACTTCAAACTCCCGTCCACCCTTGTTACGAGCATACGGCTATCAGAATGATGAATGTACATGATATGACTTGATGTCCGGAAACTTGTACACGGTGTTTTTGCATGAACTGGTTGGCCGTTTCATCAGATACATAGCCCACGTTTTATACTCAGTTTCTAGGTAATGCTACAAATAATTTGGCACAAAATAATGTATAAAGATAAATCTAAACCCCTTAAAATATTACCATAACTGAAACTAGCAGACCTGCACACGATAAATCTAGCAAACTCTTTATACCAAGCCCAACTGTATATCTAAATTAATAAAGGTCAAATTTTAAGTGGCATTTGGATTCGATGCAAAAACTAATAAAACTTACTTAACTGTTACACCACAATTCCCAGCTGAATACACATACGTGATAAAGTTGCTTTTCGACTAGCAATTTGTAAATTAAACGAAGAACGAAATTTCCGATCATACATTTCGATTTTACTCGACAAAAACGCGTCTCTTGTTTTTTTCAGCTCAAAAAATCGTAAATAATATCTTAATATTATACAGCGGATTTTGTCCAAAAATGGATGTGCCCACGTAATTCATCATCAAAAATTGTGACAGCACACAAAGTTTCAACTTTTTTGGGTTGTATGGCCACGAAGTTTTAGGTACTTACATGTTCACCCTCAAACTTCATTATAGTAAGCTGCGAACCTACGTACGCTCCCTAGACCCCCCCCCCCTTTTTATTTCGACCATGTGCGCATTTTCATAATAATGCTGGTATGAACCTCCCACTCATCCCAATCCGAGCGTACGTACTTTATGTACAACCCAATACCCACATATTGCAAGTGCCCTCTGGAGTAACATGGCAATCTCGTATCCAGACCAGGAATGTAAGAAGCATGAAACTGGAGGGCAGCTGGAGGATCAACATTTCCAGGCTTAGGTGTCACGTTACTGTCGACTTGTCATGTAGGCAGACAGGGTTCCAAGCGCTGTATTCTCATCATATTTCATGCTAGCCATAGAAAATTCCTTTTAATTCTATTGTCAGATTTTGAAGATGTTCCACCCGTGATTATCATGATAATAATTATGAGTTAAAAGCACAATTAAAAAAGTATTGTTCAAACACTTGGGAGGACAGGTCTACAGGAGATCATCACAGGAATGGAACCCCTGTGAAAATAAGTATTTCGGCCTTGAATTTTGGGACACTCTACAGGGGCCGTGAAGCTGGGTGTTCTCCTGCAGCTGTGTGTGTTGCGGTTGTTGTTGTTGTTGTCGTTGTTGTTGATGTCGTTATTGTTTTTAGGAGCGGGGGGAGGGGGCAGTTACATTCGAAACTCCGTATTGGTAATTACAACACTGATCCATTTGTCCCACAAGAAGGTGGAGATAGAAGGGCTGTCAGATGTAATCGTTGTCTGCTCAAGGCAACTTTCATTCCTCCAGTGTCTGCAAGGTGAAAATCAAATGTAAGCTATTCAGAAGATACATGCAAATACCAACAATAACTTAAAAAGTTGACGGGATAGGATATGATTTTTATAGAAAGGGTTAGTTTTATACCATGCCCAGTCGACCTGGACTCCAAAAGATAAACAGTACAGTTGACCACTGAGAGCAGCCAGTATGATGTCTACTGTGCAAAGATTATTATAATTAACTCATAGATGTTATTATTGGAGTGTGGCTTCTTGGAAGAGCTGATTTATGCAATGCCGCGCACGTGTTCCTGGATATCTCAGGTCTAGCTTTTCTTGGCATTAGCACAATATAGAACTAAGCCCTTGGGTAGTAATCATTTCTTAGTTTCAATTTCCCAGCACTTCAAGTCATTGGGCATGCTTGTATGATGCAGACGTTTTTTTTAAATTCAAATAAATTGTGTTCAGATCCTTAACTGTTACATTTTGTCAAATACAAAAACATTATGAACTGTTCTTTTATTAGATTTTAAGATAAAATTTAAGCCACCATTGTTGAAAGGAGACTGGGATTAAGGACAAGCCGGATAAGACTCCAAGTTACAGTCTGTGTTGTGTAACGTAATTTAGCTCTACAGTGAGTCAGTTTCACCGCAGCATGGGATTCTTTCAATTTAAAATGTAGGGGGGGGGGGGGGAGGGGAGAGAGAGAGACAGCCCCTCTTCAATCACACTAAACCCGTTTTTTCTTATTAAAGTTAGAAACAAGCAGCGTAAGAATTCTAAATGAATAGAAATAAACGAAGTTTTTGTTGTTGTTGTTGTTATTGTTATTGTTATTGTACAAATGGGCACTTTCTGGCAATTTACACAAGCAAGAAAAAGAGTTCCCCTTCACTCACACTAAACTGACTTTTTCTTACCAAAGTCGGACACAAGCAACAAAAGAAGCACACACGAACATTTTAATGAATGAAAATAAACTAATTTTTTTTTGTTATTATTGTACAAATGGGCAATTTCTGGCAATTTATGAAAGCAAAAAATGATTTCCTATCCACCCACACTAAACTCACGTTTTGCTTACCTTCGCGATTCATTATTCAAGTTCCCATGCAAACCTGCCATTCGCTTTCCTAATCAATGTGTTTCTGTTTACCACATTCCTACACTTCTACAGAACAATTATACAAATTGTCTGACACTTTTTGCTCAACATCCATCAAGTTGTTTTATTTTTGTATTTTATTCCTTTTTTCTTCTTAGTCCAATTTCCTGAGTGATTTGCGATGTAGCAACAAAATTTGTAAGGGAAATCAGAAGCAGACCGGTCTTAACAGAAATACTGTGAACACAAACTGCGTAATAACAGCCGATACATGAATGCGCTTTCAATCAATGGACGCCATTGTGCGTAACGGAAGGAAAAATAATACATGTGTTTACCGTATCCAGACATCTTATTGAGTGGTGAGTTTTGTATTCTGTCAGACTGATCAGTTATTCGCAAGTGAGGGGAGTTCGAATTAGAACGCGTCTGAGTCCCATTTGCACTTAGATCTCTTGTAATTCTAACCCCTCAATTTATTTAGGACTGTTACAATTACAAGGGATCTAAGTGCAAATGGCATTTAGACCCCTTCTGATTCTAACTTTCACAATTATACGCAGTTCTCACGGTCTGGAAGCAACATTTTTGTTCTTTTACGACCATAGCGCACGGAGCCATGCCTGTATTGTCTCGGTTTTGTGGACTGTGGAGTTAAACTTGGTCTCACGCACTAATAAGACAGACTAGGCAGCCTCGTGACTTGATTAAGAGGAAGCTCCCAGTCTTTCTGCCTTATCATTCTGTCTGTCGCCTTGCTTCCCTCTATCTATCTATCTATCTATCTATCTATCTATCTATCTATCTATCTATCTATCTATCTATCTATCTACCTATCTATCTATCTATCTATCTATCTATCTATCTATCTATCTATCTATCTATCTATCTATCTATCTATCTATCTATCTATCTATCTTTCTATCTATCTATCTATCTATCTATCTATCTATCTATCTATCTATCTATCTATCTATCTATCTATCTATCTATCTATCTATCTGTCTGTCTGTATATCTATCTATCTATCTATCTATCTATCTATCTATCTATCTATCTATCTATCTATCTATCTATCTATCTATCTATCTATCTGTCCATCTATCTATCTATCTGTCTATCTATCTATCTATCTATCTATCTATCTATCTATCTATCTATCTATCTATCTATCTATGTTATCTATCTATCTATCTATCTATCTATCTATCTATCTATCTATCTATCTATCTATCTATCTATCTATCTATCTATCTATGTTATCTATCTATCTATGTTATCTATCTATCTATCTATCTATCTATCTATCTATCTATCTATCTATCTATCTATCTATCTATCTATCTATCTATCTATCTATCTATCTATCTGTATATCTATCTGTATATCTATCTATCTATCTATCTATCTATCTATCTATCTATCTATCTATCTATCTATCTGTCTGTCTGTCTGTCTGTCTGTCTGTCTGTCTGTCTGTTTGCCTGTCTGTCTGTCTGTCTGTCTGTCTATCCATCTATCTATCTATCTGTCCGAACATGGCAGAGAAATTTAAGTAATTTGTATTTGTTAACTACACTCACCTCCCTTTCTCTTAAAATCAAATCTAAGGAAACATTCCCACCTCTGGCAAACTTGAACGAAGGCCAGGTGTTGATGCAGGCATTCAATTTTACATTGTAAGACTCGGAATCCGTTTTTATCACATTACGTTGTTTACAGTTCGGACATTAGATTTGCCAATGTGAAAACGTAAAGTAAATTCTCGGAGAATCGTGAAACGAAGAAAGCAAATTTAATTGTGTTGTGAGGTGCAATCTCGTGGTCAGCCCCAGGATGAAAAGATAGGAGTGAACGCAAGAAAGGGGGTGGGGCCAAGAGAGAGAGGGAGAGAGGCGAGGAGGAAACAAGGGCGTAGGTAGAGAGAGGGGAAAGAGAAGGGAATGGAAAGTGAGGTAGAGATATATGGAAAGAGGGAGGGGTAGAGAGAGAGCTAGGACAGGGGAGAGAGAGGGGTGGAGAAAGAGGGAGAATTGGAGACACAGAGAAGCAGATAGAGTTCGAGAAAGAGAGAGAGAGAGAAAGATAGGGAATGAAGAGGTAGGAAAGAGAGAGAGAAAGATAGGGAATGAAGGGGGAGAGATACGCCGAGAGAAGGCTGTAGGTAGAGAGAGACATAAAGAGAGAACAGAAAAATAAAAAATAAAATTGCAGTCAAAGAAAGAAGGATGGAAGAGCAGACAGAGAAAATGGGGTGAATTTCTTAGTGTAATCATGCTAAACCAGAACAAGCGATGGCCGGAATGAAACACAGGACAAGTCATTCGCCGAGTTTCGGCCAGCAATAAGAATGTAATGTAATTCAGATCCATGCCTTGTGGCTTCCATTATTTCTTGTTATCAAATTTCTTTACCGCAAGCGCTGATTTTAATTGTTTGTTTGTGTTTCAGATGTTGTTTTCTTTACCTCAAATGTATATTTTTACCCTCATTATTTATTCTGTACCGGTATTCAAATTTTCTATTTTGATTTTTGTTTTGTTTTCGTTTTCAAGTTGCGCAATGGAATTGCGACAGGGAATGTGGTGGGGCCACACATAATCTGCAAATAAATATTTATTCTCAGGTTTCATTTCTGGCAATGGATCGGCGCAGTCCACATTGACCTTCGCCGTACATTAATAATAATGATAATAATAATAATGATACACAGCATTTATATAGCGCTTCATCCTGTTAACAACCAGGCTCTAAGTGCTTTACAACATTTATATCATATTATAAATCACACACACAATGCACAGCCATACTCAAAAAACAAAAACAAAAAGACATAAAGTCATAAAGTTTTCAGTCTCTCTCAAAGACAGAGGCAGAGAATTCCAAATCTGAGGCCCTTGAAAAGAAAAAGATTTTTTTTACCCAAGGTGCTAAGGGATATCGTTGGAATTTTGAACTTTTTGGTATCAGCAGATGATCTAAGATGCCGTGTTGGTACATAGAGAGTCAAGAGATCAGTTTTGGAAAGAATTAAAGAGAGTGACAAGCTCTGAAACGTCAGGCAGGAGCAGGCGAAGGGGACGTATATGTGCCAAAATTATGCACACAAAACGATTAACTCGTCTCTCCTGGAAGCCATTTCTGAAGCAATTTGTGCAAATAAAACTGATGTACACGTGTGTAGTGTGTGCGCGAAGCATGAACGGGGTTTGAGTCGTGGTTGCACAAGAGAACTTGAGTCGATCCCCTTGATCAGATCCATTTGTAGGTCAGTGGCCAGCTTAAATTTGCATAATTATTATATTTTTGGGGGTAGAGATGGTGTTGTGGTCACATGCTTTAAAGTTCCGTAACTTACGGAAAGTTTCGAAGTAAAATTGATAGTTAAACTAGACTTGTTGCAGTTTAACTATCATTTTACTGAGTGACTTGAAATATCAGAAAATACTGAGTCGTCAGTGTCAAAATACAGGGGATTTACGTGTGTTAGTTGTACAGTTAGGCATTGGTAGCTAGCAAAGGAATCAACGCCGTACTTTGGTTTCCTTTGTGAAGTGCTGAGGAATGAGCACAAAAAAATCATTTCCAGCTTCATTTCCCTCCCATCTTTGCAATTTTCCGGAACAAAAGTTTTGGAACTGCTCTGCTTACATAATGCTTCAATTCATTTGTTGGTAATTACGCTGAAAGAAAATAACTGACGCATTTTTAATTGCTCTATATAGCCGGGTATCTGTCTGTCTGCCTACTGGTTTGTTTATCTACCTGTCTATCTATCTATCTATCTATCTATCTATCTATCTATCTATCTATCTATCTATCTATCTATCTATCTATCTATCTATCTATCTATCTATCTATCTATCTTATCTGCATGACTATCTGTCTGTCTTTGTAGAGCTGTCTACCTACCCATGTATCCCGGGGCCCTTTTTTTTTTTTTTTTTACAACAGCGGAACCCAGAAATTACTAAACAAAAACAAAACAAAAGCATTGCCATTGTAAACAGAACATAACCGAAGAAAAGAAAATGAGAAGACAAAAAATTGCTGACGCTCAATTTCAGTTGTCTGTTCCTGTTGCCACTCTTGATTTTAATTCGGCGAAGTTTTTCATCTCACTAGCTTGCAAATTGAAAGCATTTTTTTGGCCGTGCAATTTTGTGAATGGCACGAGAACAAGTTAAAACTAGCAGTTACATGGCGTTCACTGTTACTCATCCCAGGTATTCCGTTTGAAATCAGTGGCCTTAACATTTTAACCCTGTTGCCGCCAAGACGGAATGAAATCAAAATAATAATATGGGCAAAAGAAAAAGTTGTATGTAGCAAAGTCTCGCGTAAGAAATAATACAGAAACGGTACTTACATTACTGTTGTTTGTTGTTGTTGTTGGTGTTTTTTTTTGCCACATTTTGTCTTCGCTTCAAAGCCTTCTTGCGACCCCAGAGATTTCCTATGTGTGTGTGTTTTTTTAAAAATTATATTTCGTCGAGAAGGAATGACTTTACATTGCCCAGTCTGTAATGAGAAAGACAAAAGTGACTGTATTCGTTCAGAATACTTGAAGCAAACACCATTGAACGGCTTAGATAATTATCCACCCCTCCCTGTCTTGAATTCCCAAATTTCCCCGGCTCAAAGAACCACTGGTCGAAATGGTTCATTGCGTTCCTGAGCATGAGGGCTATCAGATAATATTACAGAAAAAGAAATGTACCAACAGGAAATTGAAATAATCCAATGGAATCATAATGGCATAAGTTTGTTCCTAATATCTCAAATGTATTTAAAATGGCATGCCATTAGCGTAGAGCCGTGTCGACATTCTCTTTTATAAAGTGAATTGGGTCTAGTTTGATACATACAGTGTTTTCCCGAAGCATCAGGCGACTCGTGTACCCAGTCACCGCACCAGAGTGGGAATTACGAGACACAAAATGCAGTCAGACAAATCCAGTTTAAAACAGAGGTGGGTTTTGTCCAACGTTTAAAATTTATAGTGCTGGTGCGTTTGTAATTATTATGTGGCATTTTTTTTGCATGAGTTTACCATTTACCAAAAAATCTGGTATGAGGAAATAGAGACAATTCAAGGGTGAAACAGTCCAAGGCTGCTGTGGGAGCTAGAGCGGTGGCTCGCCGCTTGTATTGCTTCACTCTAGCACATTGGGCACTGTCTACACAACGGGATGCTCCGTACAGTACCTATTGTGCTAGTGTGAAGCAAACTTTAGTCCGCGTCTGTGGCAAAATGTCAACGTCCTCTTCTCATCGCTTTTCTCTCAACATCAACAACAACAACATAACAATCCATGTAGCATACACATAAGCGCATATCTAAATTAATGTCCCCCACCATCTACACAAAAACACAACCAAGGTAAAAAATACAACGGAAAAACATAATTTATCTTTGCGCTCTGGGATGCCAAAATATTTCCCCTACATGTAAATTTCAGTGTATATTTAGCTGATTTTACTGGCGCATTAATTCTGTCGTTTTTCAGCTGTTTATTTAATATTTTTCCTTTCTTTTCCGTCCTCTTTGCATGTCATTACCGTTCGCTCTGTTTCTCTTCTGGGAATTCAAAGCAAACAATTAAAAAATGTCCGTTCTGTTTCTCTTGCGCACTCAGCGATTGTTCAAATGTTCGGGAACTATTTTTTTCTAACATCTGATAACTGGCATTTGCATGGTCTCTTGGGTAACTGACACAGTCATCTGCAGCATGCGTTTTGTGTCTGGGTTTTGGTTTTGGTTTGTTTTATCTGTTTTGTTTGCCCGTCGTAGTTGTTGTTGTTTTATTTGTCATTTACTTACTGTTGTTTTACTATTGTTGTTTTTGTTGTTGTTGTTTTCTCTAACTACTTTAATTCAGCGAGTGGTTGGCGTGCGCTTCTGGTAGCGTCTCCTTTTGGCGGGTATAGAGCAAAATTGTTGTATCTCCAGTGATGTGAATAATGGGAGCTTACTCGGAAATACCACAGTATTGGTCTCAATGATCTCATTTTTAATGGAGATACAACAATACTGCTTCTCTGTAACTAGGAACTGGTTAAAGATAGCGAAATAACGAAAAAATTGCAAGAAGCAGTTTGTCATTATTACAGTACTGCCATTATGAACCCCAATTCATTTCACTGGAGATACAACAATTTTGCTCTATGCCCGCGTTTTGACGTATAATTCTGTTGTATTCTGTCTTCTCTTTTGCTTTTTGCCCCCTAGAACGTTCCGTTTAACGTCATAGTCCACATCTCGCATTGGTTTCTCCAAACTTTAAACTGTAATTGAAGAGGTTAGTTCAAGACCTGGGTTAAGTCACATTTGAGTCATTTCGAGAAGAGGCAAAAAAACAACAACTTAATTTTGTTCTAGAATTGGTGTGACCCATTTTTAAATCCAATTTTCTCAGCCCTGGTTAACGATAGAAGGATGATGTTACTATAATAGTATACATGTACAGATAGCCGTTTTTATCTAGTTTCCATTGAACTAACATCTTCAGATAATTTTTGTCGTAGGTCACTGTGTCTCTTCTGCTGCTGTAGCCTTTATGTTGATGTTGTCGTTGTGACGGTTGTTGCCATAGCAGCTGTTGCTGTTGTTGCTGTTTTATCTTCCTCATTTCCTGATTGTATGGATGTATGTATATGTATGTGTGTGTGTGTGTGTGTGTTTCTGTGCGAGCGCTCTCTGTCGAGTTTTGTTTGTTTTCAAGTCAGGTTCATTTGCTCTGTACGTTAAAAAAAAATTAGACCAAAAAAATAGATGAAAGAGAGTGGGGAAAAAACATGAAAGAAATACGGTTAAAGATCAATGTTGACAGCAGAGAGATAGATAGAAGAAAGTATAACAGGAACCGACAGATGACATTAAAACCGAGTTAATACCATTGACATGGCGTGCAGGCGGCAACACTTTCACACATGTGTGCGCGTCATTAGTTTTCACAGAGTAAATATTGTCCTGTCAAACCGACTAATGAAAAGACAATATTTTATGCCATTCAGCTGCGGTTTCTGAAAGATTTCTAACGAACGTGTCATGATTGATTTGAGGTCTTTATTTTAGGAGGTTCGCTGCCCTTGGCATTTACACCTCACTTTACTTGTTTTATTATTTCTTGTTCTGGCGGGGGGGGGGGGGGGGGGAGATGATATGGATAAATTTTTAATCTATTAATTTCAATTTTGCCCGGGCAGCGGCCTTTCGGCCTGCTCTTTACGATTTCCAACTGCCAAGGTATCTTTAACGTGCGCAACGTGCACACGGGCCCTCCGAATTTTTTCGTCCTTATCCGAGAAGACTAGGTACTCGATCCTACCCCCCAATAGGACCAGGGACTTGAAAATATGAGAAAAATCCAATTTCCAAGAACTACTCGATCCTACATGAACGTGTCAAAAAAAACAACAACTTAATTTTGTTCTAGAATTGGTGTGACCCATTTTTAAATCCAATTTTCTCAGCCCTGGTTAACGATAGAAGGATGATGTTACTATAATAGTATACATGTACAGCTTTTATGAACGTGTCAAAAATGTGTTTTGCCTTATAAATTCAATAGTGTGTGGAACGGAAGTTCAGGCATGTTACCTGGGGTCAGGTGGAAGTCTTTCTAGTCTTTCAGTACCGCTTCGTTTCACAACCAGATCTAAGGGATGAAAAAGATAAAGGTTGTTTCAGGGGCCAGACTGGTGGCTGGCCGTCCATAAATTGTGTTTCTCACTCACACAGTAGGCACTGCCCACACCGCGATCCAGCGGGTTGCAGCTGGCAGTGCCTATTGTGCCAGTGTGAAACAAAATGTATTGACGGTGAACCACCGGCCTGGAGCCATAGTCTGTTTTACCTCTAAGGCTGGTGGTGAACTGAGCCACGTCTGTTTTTGGGTCAGTTTTGATTCAGTGTTCCGCCACATAAGGGAGCGAACATAGAGAACGCTTCAAGCGCGAGAAAGCTAGCGCCTCCAGACAGGCACTTTCTAAGGGAGCGCCTGTTACTACTGAGGGTGCACATAGATAAAGCTCGAAATAGCAAGCGCTTCACCAGTTACAGCCTCGTATTTTAACATGGTGTCTTCGTCAGACAGGAATATTTCTTATCGGACAGTGTTTTACCAAAACCTATGCTTAAAAAAAGGAGAAGAATCAGTGTCCGTGACATAAAGAAAGAACGAAGAGGTGTTGGTGAATACCATCCCCTTCTTTTGTCAACTGAAACATCACCCAGACAGATTTCATTCCTACTTCAAGATGATTCTCGATACTTTCAGTTATATACTAAGTAAAGTGAATCCCGGGCTGACCAAGACATGGTGTAACTGGCACGTACCTATTCTGCCAGAAGATCGGAAAGTACTTAAGTAACTACACACTACAGAGCAAGTCGCTTCAACGCCTGAAAAAGAATCCACTTTCAATACTTCAAAATAAGCTTGATTTCACACGCGATGCGCTACGCAGCAGAGCTTTATATTACGGGCGTTCTCTATGTCTGTCAAAAGGGTTTGAGTGGAGTATTTCACGAAGGTACAGAGCGCTTGTCTTGAGGCGCTAGCTTTCTCGCGCTCCAAGCGTTCTCTATGTTCTCTCCCTAAGACAGTTTTGGCGCGTCCAAACTAGATGTAATAAGATGGATTTGTTCCGGTCTTACCGGCGCTCGAGGTTCCGTTTAACGTCATAGTCCATGTCATGATCACATTAGGATCATAAATGCCGTGCTAGGTCACGACGTCAGTGAGTTAATTTTTACGATCTTGTTGATTATAACCAGCGTAATTTGTCCTTGAGCTGTTCTCGTGAACAGTTTGTTTTGAAACACCTTTTTTTCTGATAGATGGAGAGAAGGAGGGGCGAGACAGAATAAATGTATAGCTAGGAATGACAGAGCAGTTCTCGACCCCATGATTTTGATTAACATAGATAAGGGGCGAGTAAAGGTAATTTATTTAGACGCTTAGTTGGCGTTCGGAAATTCGTGCATAAGAGTAGAAAGCACGGGGTTTGAAGATTTTAGTAGTTAATGTTTCGCATTTTAAATTTTGTCTAGACCGTAAAATTGACCTTGATTTTGGCGCAAGGCCACGACAAGCATAAATTAATATTGCAGGCTGAGCTGAAGCGACTGCACCAATCAAATGTATGAATCTGGACGGAAGGTCGAGACATAGCTTTAGTATTTAAACCCGTGCAGAGCTTAGATAGAGGCCACATGTAGACAACCCATTTACGAGGTGGACGGCGATAGTCCTCAGCCAGATGAGAGACATAGAGACGCAGTTGAGCAGTCCATATTGTGAGGAGCGTGATGTTTTAAAGCTTCAGAGCCTAAGCTACTTGGTTTGATATGAACCCACAGCGTTTACATCCAGCGCTCTCACTCCCAGTGAGGGCCGCATGGTGAGAGTCCATACTAATTTGTAATGATGAAAGTGAACCGTTCTACTTACTTTTGAAGACAGTTTCAGAGCTACCGCCAGACAACGCATGGTTGTACAAGCATTCTCCATGGCGTGTCTAGAGGAAATGTCCATATCATAACATGTCTCATTGAATTAATAGAATTTAAACTGTTATATCCGTCGCCACGTGCGCGGATTCTATTTGGCATCTAACTCACATGACCTGCAAGTAGTTAGAGTGAATAAGTTAGTCTTTATAGAAAGCTGTAGTTTCATTAGTTAGATTCAGTTGCCTTGATTTGAGGTCTTTATTTTAGGAGGTTCGCTGCCCTTGGCATTTACACCTCACTTTACTTGTTTTTTATTATTTCTTGTTCTGGCGGGGGGGGGGGGGGGGGAGATGATATGGATAAATTTTAATTTATTAATTTCAGTTTTGCCCGGGCAGCGGCCTTTCGGCCTGCTCTTTACGATTTCCAACTGCCAAGGTATCTTTAACGTGCGCAACGTGCACACGGGCCCTCCGAATTTTTTCGTCCTTATCCGAGAAGACTAGGTACTCGATCCTACCCCCCAATAGGACCAGGGACTTGAAAATATGAGAAAAATCCAATTTCCAAGAACTACTCGATCCTACCCCCCAATAGGACCAGGGACTTGAAAATATGAGAAAAATCCACTTTCCAACATGCCTGCACTGCCCGGGTTTAGAACCCGGGACCCTTGGCATGAGAGGCGAGCACCTTGCCTCTAGGCCACCTTGTCCCCGTCCACCTCAGTTGGCTTTGAATTGATATTTATATTTATAATTATATTTGTTACATTAATTCCTGTAATTAAACTGCCCTACAGTTCTGCTAAAAATCAAAGCAATTGATTTATTTAGTTTTTAGAGTGCAAGTATTTTTTTTTTGTGTTCGTCGATTGTGGGAGCGGACCTCGAAAGAGTGTCAGTCGAATTCTCCCCATCTAACCCACATCGCGACAGTCCACATCTGGCATTGGTTGGTGGACGCTTCTGGCAGGCTTTCCTTTTATCCTATCGTCGTTTTACATTCTGTCTGTCGTCTTGGTTTTTTTCCTAGTACAATGTGGCCGTTATAGTGTCGATGTACTTTCTCCAAACTCTGACTCAGACTTTCACATTAGAACAGAGACTAAAGAGACTTGACTGAATGAGACATCAGCCTTAAACTAAGAAATCGGTAGTGGGTCATTCCACGTGGCCCAGCTTCATATTTCTAGTTCTTTAGCAAGGCAGCTTGCCATACGATGCTAAATCCTGCACAAAGTTAAGATAATTACATAGGTTTGACCTTTGGGCGGGATGTTTTATGTTTGAAGGAAAAAAATAGATGTATGACTGTGTAATTTGCCTTATAAAACAGCTAGTATGATGAAGTACGGTTCGGATGCAATCGTGTTTCCAAGGTAGGTGCTGGTCTCAGAGGGCTTTTCAGCAGTAGCTCTCAGCATTTTGTAAGCAATTATTATTGTCCCCTTAAAATACTTTCGAATACTTTTTAATCGTCCCCCCCCCCCCCCCAAGAAAAACAAACTCCAATCCCTGCTTAACTCGACAGATATATTTCACAAGAAGGCAGACTACATACAAATTTTGATGTTAGGTTTTTCAAAGCCTTATTAGCAGTAAGTGTGTTGATTATTTCACTATCAAACAGAAAGCATTCGTTTTCAAAAGTGCCAAATAAAAAAAACAAAAAAAAAACAGGCCTTTTCTGTTCGTAAAACCCATCAACCAGTGCTGTTGGACAAGACAGTGGTTGACCTGTTTTTGCCCCCAAATCGTCCCCCGTTCATATCATGTTTTCACCCCGTTCATATCATGTTTTCACCCCGTTCATATCATGTTTTCACCCCGTTCATATCATGTTTTCACCCCGTTCATTTTTTTCGGTTCTGTGTGGCCCTTTTCTTCGGTTTTGCTCTCTGGAAATCAGCATCGCCTTCCCTGGGCCGATATCGCCCAGGTTGAGAACCACCGCATTACAGTTACACTGATCCAAGTTTCCTCAGTGTCCGGCTGGGAATTAATTTAGAATACACTACAAGCATAATGTATATTTTATTCAGTACTAGCTGCACCTTAGAACCCTCAGGCTAATTTAAATTGTATGAATCTACTCACACAGACCCACGCGTCCTAGTCATCGATTGGTGCCTATTTTGTCCTCAGTCATAAATTGCATTTGTTTTATTTTTGTGAATGACAGATGTATATTTTCCTGTTAGCATCTGCACTCCACAGCATGTCTTGTCCTTTCTGAAAGAGACTGAGATCTTCAACTTGACTTAAAAACTTTTACACACATGTGCAAAATTCGTTTCAGATCTATACAAAACAGCTTTTGAGAATTTTAGAAATATGTTAAGGTTTCTACGGAACTGTTTAATGCTGTTTGTGAAGTTTATATTGATGAAGTTCTGAATACCAAACATAAGCAGAGTACCCACATAGGCCGTGAAAGGTGCAATGTGGTCATTATCGTCACGGCGCACCGTAAAGAACCCAAACTTAAACTCAAACTCTACATTTCAAAATGAAATCTTTGTTTCTCGGGGACATCGGCCTATCTTGGCTCCAAGTGTGCATTTCAATCTCTCAATTTCTTTTTCTTTTTTTTTAAATGCTTTTGATGTTTTGTACGCGATTCTGTTTTATTAAGTGCAGTCAGCCAAACTTATACCCCTCTCCTTTTTCTTTTCCCAGGGTGGGGGGGGGGGGCATTGCTTTAAGTATCAATGATTTCAGAAATAATTAATAATAAATTAGGTCTGGTTGACATTCTTGATCGCCTGGGGATTCAACAGGCAATCGTTCTATCACTGGAAATTGATATTGTAGCTGGAGGCCAAGGTTTTTGTTGTTGTTGTTGTTGTGCTATTGAAACCATGGATCTTCCATGAAGAATGTCATTGGGCAATTGTTTAACAAAAAGTTTGCCTGGGGCACGTTGGTTCAGAGGTAAGGCCTCCACCCCCCCCCCCCCCCGCCCTTCATGCTAAGGGTACAGAGTTCGATTCCCGGTCGGCCCAGGCTTGTTGGAATTTTTTGATTTTTCTCATATTTTCCCGTCCCTGATCCTATAGTAGGTAGGATCGAGCACCTAGTCTTCTCGGACAAGGACGAAAACCTTGGAAGGCCCACGTGCACTTTGCACACGTTGAAGATACTTTTGCAGTTGGAAGTCGAAGAAAAGCAGGCCTAACAATAATAATAATAATCCCGACCACTCCACACCCCTTAAAAAAAAATATCGCCGACCGGCGCTGCACTGTGGTGACGACATGTTTTGCGCCAGTTGTAAGTGGACTTTAAATGACACTAAGGCAAATTTCCCAAACGCGATCAAGGAAGTGTACAAATACAAACAGAAATAATAGTACAGCAGTGATGATCTGGTCCAATAAAGTGTCTCCCGACACTAACTTGCCACTTGCTCATCTGTGAATTGCTTATGTAAGACATTGATGTTATCACAAGTATTTGAGGAGCGTTGACCACCACTCAGGCCTTGCGTTTTCACTTTTCAATGGATGTCGATGTCGTATTCTCTAATGAGCGAGATTCTTCACAAGTGATTGTTTTTTCAGTGAATGATTCGATCTTCTCTATTCAAATGACCACACACCTACCTATCCGCAACCAACACACATTCAGCTAAATAAATTATGATTAGTACTGTTGTTGTTGTTTTTTTTCGTTCATCCTGTTTTCATTCCAGAAACATTTAGCGAGGATGAGTTAGGTTGATCCTCATACTAAGGGAGGTATCATACTAAGCCCCGAACGGCACAGACAGCTTCTGACACACAAGAAGTGCACAGAATAATTTCTTATATCGTCTTAGTAAATCCGGGAAGACCCTATCATACTAATCCCGGTCAGACACAGTCACCTTCTGCCACTATTTCTTGGATTTAGCTGGCAGTTTCTGACTGTCTGGCCGAGCTTAGAACGATACCTCCCTTAGAGGGCTCTACATCATTCATATAAAGGATCAAACCCGAGGTCACTTTTGTGGGAGTTAAATCAAGTCATGAAGATGGCTTCCATACAGCTGAAGACATGATATTAAGGAAAGATGACGTGTCCTGTCAGTGTATGTCTTGTCTGTGTGAAAGGGGGTTATGCCTGTTCATTATTATCATCCTGCTCACGCTGCAATGTTTATGACGAAATACCGTGTTGTACACTATAAATCATCCTGCTCACGCTGCAATGTTTATGACGAAATACCGTGTTGTACACTATAAATCATCCTGCTCACGCTGCAATGTTTATGACGAAATACCGTGTTGTACACTATAAATCATCCTGCTCACGCTGCAATGTTTATGACGAAATACCGTGTTGTACACTATAAATCATCCTGCTCACGCTGCAATGTTTATGACGAAATACCGTGTTGTACACTATAAATCATCCTGCTCACGCTGCAATGTTTATGACGAAATACCGTGTTGTACACTATAAATCATCCTGCTCACGCTGCAATGTTTATGACGAAATACCGTGTTGTACACTATAAATCATCCTGCTCACGCTGCAATGTTTATGACGAAATACCGTGTTGTACACTATAAATCATCCTGCTCACGCTGCAATGTTTATGACGAAATACCGTGTTGTACACTATAAATCATCCTGCTCACGCTGCAATGTTTATGACGAAATACCGTGTTGTACACTATAAATCATCCTGCTCACGCTGCAATGTTTATGACGAAATACCGTGTTGTACACTACAAATCATCCTGCTCACGCTGCAATGTTTATGACGAAATACCGTGTTGTACACTACAAATCATCTGTGTTTTGGCATTTACACCTCACTTTTCTTGTTTTTATTTTTCTTCTTCTTGTGTCTGTGTGTTTTTTTGTGGTAGGGATGAGTATTTTTTTAGAATTTTGCCCAGGCAGCGGCCTTCTTCGGCCTGCTCGTCTCGGCTTTTAACTGCCAAGCTATTGTTAAGGTGCGCAATGTGCACACGGGCCCTCCGAGGTTTTCGTCCTTGTCTGAGAGGACTAGGAGCTCGATCCTACCTATCATAGAATCATGGACAGGAATTTTTCCCCAAAAAAATATTCCAACATACCTACACCGACCGAGGATCGAATCTTCGACATGAGGGGTGAGCACCTTGCCTCTTGTGGTTTACTGATCTCCCAGTGAATATTTGAAGATTCATGAGTGCCAAGACCTGACGCTTAAATGTCACATTATCTCTGAGAACGTATAGGGGCTGTTCAAATACATTATTACACCATTTTGGGGACTTTTCGACCCCCCGCCCCTTTATTACACTTTTCTTACAGAAGCCAAAGACCCCCCCCCCCCCCATTCTGTATTATTACAATTTTACATACTCGGTACTTTTTTTTTTTTAGCTTCACTAGTATAATAATATTGGCAACACTGGTGAAAGTTGGACTGGATTGCCAGGTTTAGTAAAAAAAAAAAGCCAAAGGTTGAGCCAAAAATTATACACTGAATAAAAATATATATTCTGTATTTAAGATTTTATTCTTCATTAAGATAAAAATAGTTTAAAAAATAAATGACAAATACTTTTTTTTCTCTCAGCTACCCAACCTTTTTACCTC
Organism: Onchidella celtica; assembly: GCA_963931925.1. NCBI lineage: Eukaryota > Metazoa > Mollusca > Gastropoda > Systellommatophora > Onchidiidae > Onchidella > Onchidella celtica. Next base: position 38,232,416 of record OZ007577.1, read on the forward strand.
CTAGGGAGCAAAAAGTGTAATATTACACTTGGGTGACCCCCCCCCCCCTCATTACACTTTTCTTACAGGAGCCAAAGACCCCCCCCCCTCCTAGGTGTAATAATGTATTTGAACGGCCCCATATCGTTATTTACTGCCGTATACAGATTACGACCTTATTTCTTGTGTGTTCTATCTTCATTTTCTGAAAAACTGAAGATCTTTTAGTACGTAGATGGGGTATAACCAATGCCCGTTCTGACATTTGTTTAAAATGCGTTGTGGCACTTGCCAAGCTGCTGGATAGTTTCAGTATATTTTTAACTCCTTATTCTAATATTATACTAAAGTCACCGGCGTTTAAGGTCGAATTTTGCAGTTGTGTGAAAAGTGGAGTTGGAACAAACAAGTAACTAAAGTCTCGAGATCTCGAGTGGGTTCGTTTTCGTGGAATATTTTCTTCGTTCAGGAGGTATTAGAAATTACTTGCGAGTAACTAGTCTTCCATCAAACATTGAATGATATCGTGAGTCCAAAGACCTGATGCTAACGTCATATTGCCCTAAGAACGTACATCATAATACACGGCCACGTGCTGTAGACAGATCTGCGTGTTCTTTTAATGAAATATATCATTTGTCTTTGGAGTTTATCTTTCAGAAATAAACTACATGTCGAATTGTAAACCCTTCGTGACGTGCAACACCAGGCAAAGATGAGCATAAACAGAGAATAATTTTAGGCACCGATTGTTCTTGATCAAGTTTATCCCTTTTTCTGTTGTTTTCTTTTTCAACCTCTTCACGAGAGTGGGGATGTTAAAAATACAGGGTGACTCAGTCTACAAATTGACGTTGAGTTAGAAGAGTATAGCACCATTTCAAACAATCCATCAAAGGCGGCCTGCTGTAAAATATCCTTGGCTGGAAAGCATTAACAAGAAACTTGGATTAGAAAAGAAAAAGTGTACTAAACATCTGAGTGTAAAAAGTGTGTTTAGATAATCTGCTGGAGCGAAATGCAAAGTTTCTTTTCAACTCTGAATATCAGATCAACACTGTGGAAAGGACAGAACTTGTCACATAATAATGAAACAAAGACAAAATATGGCAAAAAGAAAAAGTTGTATTTAGCAAAGTCTGGCATAAGAGATAATACAGAAACGATACAATCAAAACTAAAGCTTTCGGTATAATTACCTTTATCGAGGGGGGAAAATGTAACGGGTTGGCACTTGAACCAATAAAGCAATTGAACAGAAAGGCTTTTCAACATATAACTTTAATTTTCTTTTTGCCATATTTTATCAGTGCTTCATGCCTTGCTGTGACCGCACAGATTTTCTGTGGTTTGTTTAATATAATTTCAGTAATGAAACAAAAAAAACTGTCCAACATAATAGTTTTCATAATCTCTGAGGGGACCACCTACATTTTTACTCAACACTTGATAAAGGTAAAAAAAAAAAAAAAAAGCGAAAACAAAATTCAGTGCGTGCCGGCTGATTTTTTATAATCCCAGTGCAACTGGAACTGTCTTCTGTGCAATCCAGTCCTCAAATAATATCAAGCTTGTCATTACGGAAGCTACAAGAAATATAATTCTCGGTCATTATCTCCCGACTCTGTATTTACGAGACACTCACTTCTTCAGACCACCCCCCCCCCCCAAATAATGCTTTTGTTATTTGATCTTTTCAGTGAAAAATGCAGATCGAGTGCAATTAAGTCGTGCTGAGGGCATTATTGGATTCACGATCTCTTGAAAAGAGAATTCCGGGAAGTATTGGCCGGATCGAGTTTCCTTCACGGGAATAGTCTTACGGACTGCAGTTTGCAAAACTGAAGTATCTAGGAGTATTTGCCATAATTATTGTCGTATGCGACATTTTATCGATTTTGAGATTTTGTCATGAAAATGGTTCTCTCACTCCTAATTAAAATTTTATTTTATTATGTACAGGTGTCATATTATGGGTGTATATTTCGTGGACATTTTTATGCAAGTTTCGATTTCAAAGCATATTGGACAAAACCCTGATTTTATACAACTCTTCAAACGTTCAATCCTCATTTTCTCAAACAAGCAAAAATGCACATACAATAATTTGGAAAGTACCTGACGATTTATATATTATGGGGCTAAACCGTGGTGATTTTTTTTTTTCAGTTTTCTTTTCTTCTTCTCCTTCTTCTCCTTCTTCTTCTTCTTCTTCTTCTTCTTGGTCTTATCATTCTTATTCTCTTTTTTTTTTTCGTAAGACAAAAACAACAACAGGAAAAGGAGGCGCGTGCATAATTGGGACTTTTTTTTTTTCTGAGATGTTATCATCTCATGACTAAATAATTCTTTTCTATGTATATCATCTTACTGGTCTTATCTATATCTCATGTCCTACGAAACGTATGCTATGCCAGAATTTGCGTAATGTTTTTTTTTCTATTCTGATAATAAGTGTATAACTTGAGCAAGGTCGTCGGTTTTGTGACATTGACCTTGCACTCAGTTGTCATGTACTCTTACCTCCCGTCCCATATTGTTGAGAGGTGCATTTCTCTTTCTTTGAAACCTTCTGATTTTTTAAGTCCACTTCACTCTCTTGTTATATTTGATATGACGTATTAATAAATCTGGGCTTTCATCTTAATGTTCCACAAATATTCTTCTTGTATAATGCAGCTCAGTGAAAGGCTGAAATTGAGATAGATAAGAGAGAGAGAAGGTGATGGGGTAACACAAGAAAGGAGGTAGAAGAAGAGAGGAGGAGTTAAGAAGAAGCAAGGCAAAATGAGGTAATCAAAGAAGAGGAGGAAACCGGAGGAAACGATAGGTGAAGGGGGAAGACAAGTAAAAATGAGAACAGAGCATCATAGTTATACAAGAAGAGTTGCATCAATGAAGACATGCGAGAATTAGATGTGTTCATAAGAACAGACAGTAAAGGAGGCAAGACAGGACACGTTTGAACATCAGTAGATACTAAAACGTCTAAAAGTCCAAACGCCCACGTAGATCATAAGTGTATTTTTCCTCACTGGGCCCCTCAGATTTGGAATTCTGTGTCTCATGTCTCAGTCTCTGACAGTACAGATTAACAATTTATGGCTTTCAATATCAACAGCCACTTAAGAGCATACTCTTTTTACACTTTGAATGTCCATAAAGGTTTTTGTTGTTGTTTTTTTCTGTTTTCTTTATAAGATCAATTTATTCGCATTCATGTGTGAGAGAGGGAGAGAGAGAGAGAGAAAGAGAGAGAGAGAGAGATCCACTATAGAGATATAAATGTTGTAAAGCGCTTTAGAGCCCGGTTATTAACGGGATAGAACGCTCTGTAAATGTCGTATGTTATCATTATTATTATTATCAGGTAGATAAAGTAAGAAGATATTAAAATTTGCTCGCTACCCAAGAGCTATACAGTTCATGCAAAGGACATTCGTCTTGTACATCTAATAATAATATTACTGTATTCCACCACCCAATGCGCCGCAATTCAGTGTACCGCCAAGCTACCACAGCAGCTCCTGAGCATGGTATGATTGTAAGGCTGCTGTGTTCAACCCCCGCTATGTTTATGTATCGAAAATATTCTTCGCTTGAAGACGTTGAGCATTCCAGACTAGCTCCCCAACTCTCTGTCACTGGCAGTGCCATGCATGCAGTATCATAGCGTGCATTGGTGGATAAATTCTGTAGCAGAGAATGGAAAGAGTCCCTTCAATGGGACCTCAGCGTTGTGTTGTTACCTGAACAGTTGTCCGTATGTGGACAGCAAGAGCAGGCTGTAAAATAATTATAACGATTACTTTCTTGCACAATTCATCATGATTACACCAGTCAGCAAACTAAATGCAAGTGGATTTGATAAAATCAGGCTTAAGATGAAATGATTATACTACTTCAAAAAAAAAAAAAATCAAAATAAAATATTTCTGAGACGATTTCAAGCAAAATATTTTAAATGACTAATCTTTCACATTATATGCAAACTTTAATTTCCATAGAAAATCTTTTCCCCCTTAGGAAGGGTTTTCTCAGGAATTTAGTCTTTCATCTTAAGTCTGTTTTCGCCAGATCCACTTATAAATGTTAGTTTTAAATACTATGAATAATTGGAGCAAGAAAATGTTAGGAAAGTTCTGGAGCTGCAATGATGTGACAGTTTGAGAAACTAGAAGAAACCACAATATTCCCAGCCCTTTTGACAACTTAAGCTGTGTTCTCATGTATACGGAAACGGAAACTTCAAAACCCTTCAAGTAGTGAAATACAAAGAATATTTCCGCACGCCGTTTCCGTACACATGGAAACACTCTTTATTTTTACTGTATAGTGGATTTATTGCCGTCTCCGTTTCCATACACATGAGAACCCAGCATTAAGCTGCGTTTCCATGTGTGCGGAAACGGCAACTGAAACGTCAAAATTCCATTTCGTAGTAAAAAGAAAGAGTTTTTCCACGTGTATAGAAACGGCCTTACGACATCTACGTTTCCGTCACATGAAACATTCTGTCTGTTTCACCGCTTTTGTCGTTTTGACGTTTCCGTTTCCGTATACATGAAAACACAGCTTTACTGTTCACATATGGACAGTATGGATCCCTATTATCCATAGCGTCATGACTGTGTTTACCACCAGGAAATCTCTCAGATATGACAGGCTTGACACTCCCATCTCTGTAATTATGACAACGGCCAATAATGAACTAGCTAGCCTTGCTCTGAAATTTTCTGTCCAACAAAATTGCAGCTTGGGGAAAGAAAGAGTGCCAATCACACTCTAGAAGAAAATTGAGAGGGGGTTAGAACTACAAGGGGTCTGAGTGCCACTGGTACTTAGATCCCTTGTAATTCTAACATTCTAAATTTATTAAAAGGGTTAGAACTACAAGGGATCTACGTGCAAATGGCACTTAGATCCCTTCTAATTCTAATCCCTTCAATTATTCTTGAAGAATTCCGTCATGTTACGGAAAAAGAACGTATTTAACAATCTAGGTCAAAATTAATTCACTTGCAATTGACATCATTTTATAGAATGAAAAGTGCGCTATCTTTCTATGTGGGTTATAATTATTAGCCCACCCGAGCAAGATCAAGCACGTTGGCCTAGATGCCACTAGGGGACACGTTGGTGTAGATGTAAGGCGCTTGCCGCTCATGTCGAAGGTATCTGGTTCGGTTCCCGGTCGGTGCAGGCATGTTGGCATTTTGGGGGGAATTTCCTGTCCATGACCTTATGGTAAGTAGTATGCAGCATCTAGTCTTCTCGGATGAGGACGAAAAACTCGGATGACCGGTATGCACGTTAAAGATACCTTGGAAGTCGAGAAGAGCTCAGCTAAGAAGGCGGGCTGCCTGGGGAAAATGAAACAAAAACTAATCCCTACCACCCCCTTCCCCCCACACCCAAATGGGATAAACAAGTATGCAAATACAAAAACAAGGACAAGAAATATAAAATTTAAAAAAAAAGGTGCAAATGCCAAGGGCCGAGATCCTTCGAAAACAAACATCTCAACACAAGGTCAAGATTTCAGATTCTTAAGTAACGGCTTTTGTATTCGATGCAAAGAACAACAGAACTTACTCTTACGTCACAATTCCTTGTAGAAAACACAGATGTGATAGAGTTGATTTTTCGACCAACAATGTGAAATGAGAGACGGAAGGCGAAATCCCGATCATACTTTTCAATTTTACTCGTCGAAATTGCCCCTCATTTTTGCGGCTAAAAAAAAAACCCCCCAAAAACATTATACGTGTATAAAAACAGATTCCTTTCTGTACGCCGTTCTCAGCGGTTCATACGAAAAAGCACTGAGTTCAAAATTAATGGTGCATGAAAATTACACACACATACACACACAAAATGTTTGTTTTTAAATTTCCAGTAATTTGTCCTCTTTCTATATCTCACAATGTTTTTCTCGTAGCCTTAGTAATGATCCTTGTCGTTCAGACTGGGTAGTATAAAAACTGTGGTCACCTTAAGAAAACACTCGGAGTGAGTCAGTTAAAGTCTGTAATTTGTCCAAAATGAATGTGTCCACGTATTCTATCGTCAAACGTTGTGACAGTACACAAAATTTCATAACGTTTTGTCATGTGGTCACGACTATTTAGGTATTCACTTGCTCACCAGCTAGTTCCACTAGAGTATGATGTACCAATATGAAACAGTTTCTTCTAGTCATCGCCAAAATGGAGATTGAGAGGAGAATAAAACGTGGCCAATTCTAATTTTTTTTTGTGTGTTTTTGGGTTTTTTATTTCGTCTCCCATAAAATTTAGTTTTTTTTTTGGTGTAACCGGTGTTTTCCCATAGCACGGCAGATTGAGGAATCGCGTTTGATTTTCACATAAAGTATCATCTGACAGGCAGATTTGCAATTTAAGGGCTTCAAAAATTGCACACAAGAAATAAATGAAACGAAATGTAATGCAAATGAAAGGCCTTGATGTCAGTACGGTAAAAATATGAATTCATTCATCTCTTTGTGAAGGTTAATGGGCCGGTGACCTTCTCTGTTGGAGTGAACACACAATGGGCATTGTATTGAACAAAACATATACACATTTTTTAACAAAATACAAGGAAGTAAACCAACAATAGAGACTTTAAGTCTCTCTCTCTCTCTCTCTCTTTCTTTCTTTCTTTCTTTTTCTCCCTGTCTCTCCCCCCCCCCCCCTCTGTTCCCACCCCTCTCTCTCTTTCTGCCCTTCTCTGTCTATCTCTCTCTCTGTCTTTCTCTCCTTCTGTCCCTTTCTGTCTCTCTCTGTCTTTCTGCCCCTCTGTCTCTTTTTCTCACTCTCTCTCTCTGTCTACCTGTCTGTCTCTCTCTCTCTTTCTCACTCTCTCTCTCTCTCCCCCCCCCCCCCCGTCTCGCTCTTACCCGCCTGACTTGCCATAATGTTTTTAATGCCATTTGTAGACAGTGGGATGTCTGCAGCAGGAAATGCACAATGAATAAATGTGCTGTGTAAATAAATGTTTGATTAAATGTCAAGATTTCTTCTTTTTTTTTTTCTTTCCCCTCTCATATTTTCCATACAGTATGTCAGTGGCACGTTGTGTATTCCCGTGGCACTTTTAGTTTGTACTTTACCCCTTGCCATAGCCCTCTACCCATTCATCTGTCCATCCATTTTTACATTCATTCATTCATTCATTCTGCCCAAGTTCCATGGTAAAACCTGTCTGCAATTGCTAGAACGCGCAAGAGTTGCAACCGAAATTCTAAACGAGAGAAAGACTTCCCCTTGAATTGGTGATCTCTGATGTAATGTTTGTGTGTATGTGATCAAGGCCGAATTCATAGGGGTTGGTTGGGAAGGTGGGCAAATGGGGCAGTTGCTCCGCCTTCCCCCCCCCCCCTCCCTCTGTTGTGTAAATTGTTTAATCAGCGATTGTTATCTCTGGAAATTTAAAAGCACAAAGCAGCATAGCTATGTTCCTTGTACATTGTCTTGGCTAATAATCTAAAGTTTGGCTGCACTTTGACTTACGTGTTGCTCTGCAGAAGTGTAAGCCGGGAATCTTAGATAAGTTACCGTATTGATTTAATATTTTATATTTGTTACGCATTCTTCATTGTTTTATTGTTCCATTGTTTTATCTGTTCAATTTTCCATTTTGTTTTTCTGTCGTTGTTGTCCTTTTTTTTCTTCTTCTTCATAAAGAAGGTACATCACCCAAATATAGAGATTTTCTTGCCTCCCCCTTTACTTTGCTTTTCAGTGTCTCGTTTGGATAATATTTTCTTACCCGAGGCTTTGCTACATACAACTTGTTCTTTTTGCCAGCTTTTGACTTTACTTTGACCCTTGTTGAATCGCCACAGTTTTTCTGTGGTTTTTATGATATTCAAGTTTTGCTGGCATGTCTTTACATGTAAACATGTATTTGCTTCATGTACATGACCCGTTTAATATTTCTATGTTTATAGAACATGTCAGTTTCAGTTACACGCAATAAACAAACCTTGTTGTGTGAATTTGGTGATTTGCCATGTATTTTTTTTTTCTCACGTATGATGGACCCAGCACCAAACCTGAAGTGTCCCAGGTCCCCCAAGGTTCAAATCCGGCCTTCTTTGTGATTTGGGAGGGGGGTGGGGGTAGGGGTGGGGTGGGCAACCAGAGATGAATTCATAAATCACTCCCTTTGACATGTGAATTATGGTTGTTATTATTATGATTACTTAATCATTGCGTGCACCATGCTCAGCCAGATGGGAAATGAAATGCTGTATGTTATTTTCTCAATGAAATATCACCTGTGTGCGTGCATACATGCCATGAAGGAAAGAAACTGTTTTTGCTGTGAGCCTAAATCGGAAAGAATCTATCTATCTATCTATCTATCTATCTATCTATCTATCTATCTATCTATCTATCTATCTATCTATCTATCTATCTATCTATCTATCTATCTATCTATCTACCTGTCTGTCTGTCTGTCTATCTGCCTGTCTGTCTGTCTATCTGTCTATTTATCTATCTGTCTATCTATCTATCTATCTATCTATCTATCTATCTATCTATCTATCTATCTATCTATCTATCTATCTGTCTGTCTGTCTATCTGTCTCTCTATCTATCTATCTATCTATCTATCTATCTATCTATCTATCTATCTATCTATCTATCTAGCTATCTAGCTATCTATCTATCTATCTATCTATCTATCTATCTATCTATCTATCTATTTTTAGTATTTATCTATCTGTCCATATCTATTTATTTAAGTCTGTGTGTCTGTCTGCCTGCCTGTTTCTAGCTATCTCTATATCTCGTCTGTCTATCTCTCTCTCTATATCTATCTATCTATCTATCTATCTATCTATCTATCTATCTATCTATCTATCTATCTATCTATCTATCTATCTATTTATCTATCTATCTATCTATCTGTCTATCTATCTGTCTGTCTATCTATCTATCTATCTATCTCTCTATCTATCTATCTGTCTGTCTATCTATCTATCTGTCTATCTATCTATCTATCTATCTATCTATCTATCTATCTATCTATCTATCTATCTATCTATCTATCTATCTATCTGTCTGTTTGTCTATTTGTCTATCTATCTATCTATCTATCTATCTATCTATCTATCTTAAGCCAGCATTATTGAAATAACCCCCAAAGATTCACGCAATGACAAGTGCAAAACAAAAATTTATGACACTCAAACTGTTTCAAAATATCTAATGGATGGAATTATTACAAGAAATGTTTCTCCTGCACGAGATCTTGGCATTAGACCAAAAGAAAAAAAAATAAGCACAAAAATGGTAATTCATGCTACATCTAACCTTATCTTAATTGAATGCATATTAAATCTGAAAGCTTGATAATCACTGGGGTGGGTGATTGCTAGTATTAGATAGATAAAAAATATGTTGTGTATTCTGTTTCTTTGTCCTGTTTCTTTCACATGCTCAGTCGCTTATTTGTTTTCGTTAGTTCATTTATCTGTTGTTATCTTCCATCCATCCAGCCATTCATTCATTTAGATCTACCCATACATTTTTTTTTCATTCTCTCATTCACTCAGTTTGTTGATGTTCTTTTTCGTTTCAAAGGCTTCAGAATTTGGAATTACCTGTCCCTTACTTTGAGAAAGATTGAACATTTTATGGCTGTTAAAAAAATCAGTTGAAGAGCCATCATTTACACTCTTGAGTATCATTAAATGTTTTTGCTTTTCATTTTATTTATTGAATAAATTTATTTGTGTGAGTGAAGTGTGTGTAATGGTTCAGTAAAGCTTTGAAATGAATGTCGTAAAGCGCGTAGAGCCTGGTCATTAATGAACGGGATGGAGCGTGAACTAGTTGGCTCGCTGTCTTGAACGAAATAATAATATTATAAAAACCGCAGAAAAACTGTGGGGTTGCAACAGGGCTATAAGCAATGTCAAAATTGGGCAAAAAGAAAAAGTTGTATGTAGCAAAGCCCTGCATAAGAAATAATACTCGATCAAACGATACAATTCAAACTAACAAAGAAGACAGAAAATCCTCAATATCAACAGAATATGTGTACTTGTTGAGGATTTTCTGTCTTCTCTTTTAGTTCGCATTGTATCGTTTGGGTATTATTTCTTAATCTTACGCAGGGCTTTGCTGCATACAACTTTTTGTTTTTGCCCAATTTTGACATCGCTGTCTTGGAGAAAACTCAGGAAACATGTTAAGTTCAAGCTGATTTTCAGGCAATATGTAAAGACAAGTTAAGAACGAAACTCTCAATCATACTTTACGGTTCTGCTCAATGAAAATGCAGCTCTTTTTGCTGCCAAACAAATTGTAAATAAATGATATAAAGGACTAAACTTTACCCAAAGGCAAAGCGGATGTGCGCACGTAATGTGTGGTCATAGATCGATGCAGTGCGTAAAATTTCATACTTTTTATGTCACGCAGTTCCAACGATTTAGGTACTTACCCTCTTGGTTCATTGTATTTTGATGCTCTATATTATTTTTAAAGACAGTTGTCCAATTTTTGTTTTGTCTAAAGATCTTTGCATTTATCTGTCTGCTCTGAACGTTAGCCCGAATCTGGCTTAAAGTATTATCTTAAGCAATTTTCTGTTCTAAACCCCTTCGAACGTGAGTTGTCTGTCTCTTTTTTGCTTCGCCTCTCAGAGACAACAGACAGACTTGCAACTTCAACTGTTTGTGCCGTTTGTTTGAGTCTGTTTTTCTATTTTGACTTTTTTTTCCTATTTTGTTCGTTTATTTTTTTGACTGTTGCTGTTATTTTTGCGGGTGCTACTGGCAGGCACTCCTTCTTTCCTATCATTCTGCTGTATTCTGTCTATCTTCTTTCTTCTTCCTAGCACAATATTACAGCCATTATCATGTGAAAATGCTTTGTCCTAACACATGCTTAAACTGCTTTTCATTTCTGATTCATTGTTGCTTTTCTACGCTGGTTGTTTTGTTTTTTTTAGCGGGGCTTAATACATCGTTTTTTTTATATCATTGTTTAAGTTTGTCCCAGGCACTGCTACGTCCTCATAGACTTTCCGTTGGTTTTTTTTTAAATTTGATATTTTGTTCCTAGATCCTGTCTGTAAGCCGCTTGTTCTATCTCATTGAAAGTGTCCGCCAGGCATGAGAGTCTTATGCAAACATTCTCAAGTGTCTGTAACTCGGGTATTAACTTTTAATATTGCTACCTTTTAACGATTTCTTCCCTGGCTGCCTAGTAAAGCGCATTGTCTCCGTTATTATTATTTTTTTTCACTCTCTCTCTTTCTTGCTTTCATTCTTTCTGTTTTTCTTCTCTCTTCTCATTCATTTATTCGTTCTTTGTTTTCTTTCCTTCATTCTTTCTTTTCGCTTTGGTTTATTTTTCTTTTCTTCTTTCTACCTTTTTTTTTCTCATTCTTTCTGTCCTTTCTTTCTTTGTTTCTTTCTATTTTCCGTCTTTCTTTTTTTCTCTCTGTTTTCTTTCTCTGTCTTCTTTCTTTCTTCCTTCTTTCTTTCGTCCTCTCTCTTTCTTTCTTTCTCTGTCTTCTTCCTTTCTTCCTCTTTCTTTCTTTCTTTCTCTGTCTTCTTTC